>QJNU01000299.1:0-48228 GCA_004154915.1 Monosporascus ibericus
GGGGTGGGGGCGGTGGTAAGGTTTTTATCGTATTCTTATGCTTATATTTGTCGCCATTTTCGATCGAATGTTAAAATCTTTTAGTATCCTGTTTCTTTTTATCGAAAAGGTATAAAGTAAATTTTATTTAACTAGTTATTTAATCGATTAAGGGGTTATATTGGTATAACTATAGTTTTCTAAGAATTATATCGTAATTCCTTATCGGAACGATGTCGAAATTTGTTATCTAGTTTCGTTTTTTAACGACGATCTCGAAATAATTAATCTTACGGGTGATCATTCCATTATCGTAGGCAAATATTTAACCAGTTGCGTTTTCGGCGATATAGGGTTTCATCTTTTCCTTTTATTGTAGTCGAAGTTAGTTAATTACATCCGGTATAATGTAATTACTTCCTATTATTCCGTAATCTATAAATGCGGTAAATTAATACGTTTTAATTCGTATTTGTAGGGTAATAAAGTTATTTTTAGCTTTTATCATCACGTTTAAAGCCCTTTTAGAAAATTCTTATTAGCTTTTTTAAATTTTACCATTTTACGGCTTTCTTATAGGTGGCGTTTGTTTTTTAACTTATTTTTAACGCCTTTATACGTTTTTAATTCTATTTGTTAAAGGCTTATAATTATTTTAACTATCTTTTCTGTCAGCGTAAAGTAACTTCGAATAAAAAAACCTGCGTCTGACAGTCTTTTTTGCTAATATATTTTAGTTCGAGATCTTTCTGTCCTTTTTGTTATGCCTGAAACAGGGCATTATATTATCTTATTTCTCTATTTTTTTCAGATTCCTTTTTAATTTTTCGTTGATTATCTGGATTATCTGTAAAGGTTAATCGAAAGTTTAAGTTATTAATTACTTTTAAAGATACCGTCATAATTATTTAATAAATTCATTTCTTTTTTATTTTATAATAGTATTATTCGAAATGGTATATAAAATCTTCGTTTAACCAGCTTTTTCCTTTAGGCTAATTTATTGTTATAGTAATAACGTTGGTAACGTCCTTAAAGGCGTATGTTTTAAGATATTTATATTATTATTAATTTTTAAGATCCTTTTTTATTTAATTATAGAAATCGAATTCTTAATTATATATTCGTATAAGCCGGTTTTCGATATATTATTATTATTTTATATATTTAAGGTAATAGGTGGGTTTATAGTAGATAACATACAGTTTTCCGTATCGGTATGGTTATTTTGGTAACAAGGTTTTGTTTTAGCCTTAGTATTGTTTTATTTATACGTTTAGTTTTAATTATTTGTACCGTTATCGCTTTTTTTGTTAAGAACGGGAGAGTAACTTGTTTTTGGTAAGGTTTTTCCATCCGTCGTATTTTTTAACCATTAAGTTATTATAAGTTTTATGGTAGGGGTTTGTTATTTTTAAATGGTTGCCTAAGATAGTTTTTTAACTTCTTATAATTTCTGTTATATTTTTAAGAGGTTCATAATCGTTTTTAATTCTGATTATATTAATTAATTTATTATCATGATTTTTGTTATTTGGAAAAGGTCCTCAAGAAATTGGTATTTAGGTGTTCTGTTATAATTTCTTAGGTGCTTTGTATTGGTAAGCTTTATAGTTTATTTTGTTATAGTTATAATATTTAATGGTACGGGGGTTACGTTATTGAATTACGTTTAATTTTATAAGTCCTAGTGCCGTTTCGTAAGATATATTAGTTTTTCGTATCCTGTTAATGTTAAGAGAATACCTTGGCTTATTATTTTACCGGTTTTTAAAGTGTTAAGTCCTTTTAGCGTATTGTCGGTCGTCGATTTCGATTACTATGACGATATAATTTACCAACTTTTCGAGGCGTTCATTTTTAAATAGTTTTTTAGACGTTTTTTAAGCTGTTAAAAAACGTAGTTATTAATGCTTTTTATTCCTAATTAATTTTTGGAGTTAGTTAAACCATAAAATTACCATATCCGGAAGTTGATATTTTTTATTTTAAATCCTTAATTTTGTGTTCGGCTTTAGTCTTTTTATTTATTACCTTAAATATGTTTTTAACTTTTCTTTAAATCTTTGGTAATCATTATAAATGGTTATAATTGTTTTAAACCTTTATTCGAGGAAACTAGTAATTTATTTACGGAAAACGGGTTTAAATTAAATAGCCGCGTTTCCAGTTAATTATTTTATAGCGAATTGGATTCGTAAGGTAAATATTATCAGCTTAACTGGGAAACATTCGAAATAAACGCGATATTTTATTAAAAATTATTATAATTTAATAATAATTCCGTCGAAAAGGGCAGGCTTAATAAGTTTTAAAACCTTTCCGGCTTTCTTGCCGAAGGCTATTTAAGTAAGTTAATCCGGTTAATTAAGTTATTCTCTATTTACTTGTTTATTTAATTCGTCTTTTTAAAGTTTTAATTAGTTACGAGTTTCCTTAAACGTTCGAGTAAATTCGGCTTTGTTATTATTATATTGCGTAACCGCGTTAATTAATTAGTTAAGTCGACGTAAGGCTTCTTCCTGAAAGAAATTAAGTCGAATTTCTTCGTCGTCGGAAACTATAAGGTTATCCTCGGGAACCTAAAAGGTTCCTTTCGGGGCGGGTTACTTACTGGATAATATAACGTTAAAGATATTGCGTAAAGTTTAATAATATTATTAAATAAAAGTTTATAACGTATAAGAGCTAAACGTTTTAACTAATTATTAAACCTAAGTCGTACGGTTTATATTAATAATAATATCGTAAGAAATTAAATAATAAAGTATATAATAATTACATTTAATAATAGCAAATTATT
This sequence comes from Monosporascus ibericus, assembly GCA_004154915.1. Taxonomy (NCBI): domain Eukaryota; kingdom Fungi; phylum Ascomycota; class Sordariomycetes; order Xylariales; genus Monosporascus; species Monosporascus ibericus. Next base: position 2,783 of record QJNU01000299.1, read on the forward strand.
AAAAATAATTTAAGTAACCAAGCTATATTATAAACTGGTAATCTATCTAAATTACGGAAGGTAACGAATGTATATATCTTCGTTTTAGCTTAAGGAGTTTAAGCGGCTTAAAGCCTTAAAGCCCTTAAGTCCTTTAAACTCTAGTCGGTAGCTCAAGGAACTTAAGGTGCTTAGCACTTTGAGACCTTTGAGCTCGTCACGTAATTTCTTAGCTTGGATCGGGTCTGATTTTAAAGATCCAACCGTTTGTGTTATAGTTAAGACCGCTAGGTTATAACATATATCGCGATAATAAGCCTAAATAAAACAAACACAACGTAATAAATCAATTCTAATTAATCGGATTCTTTATCGTTAAACGTATTTATAACTTCGTCATAAATACGCGCATTATGTCCGGGCTTACCGTAAACGCCATACTTCCGTTCTTTCATCTTAACCCTTTTACGACGGCTACCTTTAGCCGTTATTAGCTGCGATTTTTTACCACCCCCTTCCTTTTCGGCTAAAAAAGCTTATCCTTTTTATATAATAAATATTCTTTCTTTTTAAAAACGTTTATTTTTAATCCTTTAACGTTTATTAAAGATAGGGTTAATTTCGCGTAATTAAGTAGTTTTTAATTTAATTAAAATATTAGGTAACTTTTATTTATAAAATTAATTAATTTAATAATTCTTAGCGGCGAACTATCTTAGTAATTTTTAATCCTTTTTTATAAGTAACGTCTTTACTTTATTACTTTACGGATATTTTTAAGAGTGTTCGCGGAAGGGATAAAAATGAAACCGGCGGAAATAAACGGCAAAACGGTTGGTATAGGCATAACTGGAAAAATATCCAAATCGGAAAAAATCATTATTAAAATCGAATAAAACAAATCTAGTTTTCGTAAATCCGGATTTAAGGTTATCGGACGTTATAGTAACTTTAAACCTATCGTAAAAGTTAAAAAAGAAATCTTTTTTCGCGATATAAATATAGTAATATAATATCAAATTTTTAATATAAAACGAATAAATGCGTTTTAAAATAAAACCTTAAAATATATCGAAAAATTAAAATAGATAAGAAAATAATAAACAAGTATATAAAACGTAATAATGCCGTTATTCGCATAATATTCTTCGAATTCGATCGAATAATAATTTTCGTAACCGTCGAAAATAGAAAAAAAGGTTTTATTTCTTTCCTATACGTTCGAATATATTTATTAAAGTATTAAATCCGTTTTAAACTTAATTCCTTCGTTATTTAATTATTATAATTAATATTAACCTTTTAATCAGTTAATAATAAGTTATTATAATATTAAAGATTAAGGTAAATTTTCCCCGTTAAAATAATAAATAATAATAAAACTTAATTTTACGAATTAATATTTTATATAATTATAACCTATTCCCGATTTCCTTACTACGTTTATTTAAATCTTTTACGTTTTTTACGTTTTTTACGTTTTTTACGTTTTTTAAACTTATAATTATTATACCTGTTATTATAAAAAACTTTATTAAAAAATTTATTTCGTCGAAGTTATAAATATTCTTTTTTATAATACCGTATTTTACGATTATACTTTAAACAAATTTAAATTATTTACGAAATATTTTTAAGTTTTCGCATAATACCCTTTAATAATTAATTTTCCGATTTAAACGTATTTTAAACTTTTTTTACCGTCGAACAAAATTCGACGCCCAGTTAACTCCGTCGCGTTTATAACGCGTTAAACCAGCAATAAATTTGCCATATCTTTAACATGCTGAATTCGAATAAAAAACGTTCACGTATCTAGGTTAAGGATTCGGTCGATAATCGATTTTTTTTCCGGTCGGCGTTAGTTTTCGCGAATTGGGGGTAATATCGATTCGGGCGCGTCGACTGTAATATCGGTCCTTTAAAGTAAATTCGAGAACGTTATATATAAAATAAAGCTTTTTAAAAGTAAATTTCGGGTTTCGCTTTTTAACCTGGATGGTTAAATTTATCCTAACTTCTTTTATAAGACGTTTCATATTATTAATATTAAAAAATTAATAATTAAGGTTAAAAGGTTAAAAAGTTAAGAAAGCTAGCCAACTCGCTTATGTAGTCGATTCGCTTGTGTGGTACGTTATATAAAAATTTATTAGTTATTTATCGAATTTATTAAAAATTTATCAAGTTTTTAATAAATTTTTAATATTATTTTCGAATGTTTAATAAATCCTTAATAAATTCGATAAATATTTATAAATATCCGTTAATTTCGATAAATAATTAATAAGTACCTATAAAAACCTATAAGTCCTCGTAGGTCACGTCCGAGTACCTATTCCCTTACTCTAACTTTCAGTAGGTGGTTCCTGTCAGCTAGCTGGGGGGTGCGTAGCGCACCCCATATACGGAAAGGTCACCTACTGATCGGCCCATATGTACTCCGGAGCTAAGCTACTTAAAGTTGTATGAGTGCAACAGCACCTGCAACTAACCGAATATAACAACACAACTGATATCCCCTATATCTGACAATTAAAAGTCTTATTCGCTTAATTTGCGTATATATCAACTGATCAGCTATTGCTAAGATAATATAGGCTATATATTAATAGTAATTATTTATATATTTTAAATAATAACAATAACGACCGTATAGTCGACGTCCTTAGTTATTTATAAGGGACCTAAGGATTAGGATCGTTTTAAAGGCAAATTCCAGATTAAAGCACGCGCTTTTAATATCTGGGATTATATCGATCCTAATTAGTTACTTAAATGGCTTATTAGACTTACGAAACCTAAAATGGCCACTTATCCAAAGAAACGATTTCGTTAAATAATAACGTAAGCGGCTAGTTTATTTACCGAAGGAACCATACAAATCGAAAAGGTTAATTAAATAAGTTACCTAACGAATACCCTTAAAATAACGACCAAAGGTAAATAAGCTTATAATCAGGATTTTACGGAATATATTTATATGGATAAGAAGTACGATACCTTTCGTAAAAGTATAAATAACCTTACAAATTAGGTTTTGAAATTAATATCTTTAGCGATTAAAAAAACGAACTTTTTTCCAAAAGAGAATCTACGGAAATAATACGTTACGTTAACCGAGTCTAGTAAGGTATACGATAACAAGCTTTTAATTAATACCCAACGAAAATACCGCAACCGGTTAAAGCAAGTTTTAAAGTTAATAAAGAAGCTAAACGAATAAATCGGGAAATAGCAGGAGATTATGGCCTAAGGGTAACGATACGGAGTTTCGGAAACGAAAACAACAATTATATAGGTTAACGACTTATATATAACAGTAACTCTAATTATAAAGACCTGGACGATTACCTTCCAGATGGTAAGGAAGGCCAAAATAAAAAACGGCACGATTAGCTACTAAAAGGTGGTTGCTAACTTTTTGGATTATTAGGTTATAACTTATCCATTAATTACATTAAGAAATGTTAAGGTAACGTTTTTAATGTTTTATGGGGCTTTTGCGGAATTATTTAATCCGGACGATCTTAATTAAAAAAAAACTAGATTTACTAATTGTTAGCCGAAAGGTAGGAATTCAGGACGGGGCTTAAAGCAAGGTAATCGAGGTAACTTTTATTCGGATCGAAACGTTAATAAACGAAAGCGTTACGAATTAAACGATTAAAGCATCCGTTATAAAATATGCTATAATGCCCTATATCGGTTACTCTAATATTATTACGCGTTCTTTAAAAAAGCCCTAGTAAATTTTAAGTTTATAAAAGCAGTAATATTATTAATTAAAAACCGGATTACTTTTAATTAATTTTTAAAGGAAAAGATTAACCGTTTATCAAAAATTATGGAAAAATTAACTATAAAAACAAATTAACTTTTAAAAAAAATAAGATAAATTTTAGCTTATTTCCTAATTATTAATTAACGTAATGCCATAAACACTTTATTTTATCCCTTAAGAAATTTATCCATTTTGGATTTAAGGTTTACAATATATATTTTTAACTTAATTAACAGGTTTTTAAACTATAGGATAACGATTTAAAATAACGAAATATACATAAGAAATAATTTCGTCCCGATTAAAGGTTACGGAAAAATAAACATATTATTTTAAAGTCCTAAAAGCTAAAAAGTATTACGTTTATATAACGTAACTTACTGCAAGGATTTCGTATATAATTTAATATCTTTCCGGCAATTCCGAAAAAAAAGGTATTAATAAGATAACCGAAAAATTAACAATTTTATTCGAAATAAGTATAATTAAATAATTATTACGTTAATAAATAAGTTTAATTAATTTGTTATCGAAAATATTAACGTAATAATATTTTATGCAACCTTAGTTATTTATAAACGAAATATTAATTTATGGATAAAAAAATTATTACGTATAAGTAACGGTATTATATAATACCTGCGATTAAGCCATTTAAACCCCGAAATAATCGCCTAACTATATTCCTATATTAAAAAAATCCGATTAAAAGGTTTTATAATAATCGAATATTAAATATGTAATAAAGTTAAAGCGAAAAGATAAATACGTTACGAATTTCGGAAAAGAATATCCCGATTAAGCCAAAAAATCGCCATTAACTTTATTAACTTCGAAAAAAACCTTAAAGGATATAAATACGTTATATTCGCTATTAACAGATATTTAAGCTTTATTTAAGATACTTACTTAAAAAACCGAAAGCAAAATATATTAATTATAACGTTTTGATATTTTTTAAAAGTCCTAAAAAATTAAAATAAGGTTTTTTTATAAATAATCGAATACGATAATAAAATTTTAAAAAATTATTAATTTCGAAATATACTTTAATCGTTTTTTTTTAATATTAAATTTAAACCTTTAATATTATATACCCAGGTTTAAAACGGAAATGCAAAACGTTTAAAAAGTATAATTAAAAAAAAAATAATTACGATACGAAATAACGTTAAGTTATTAACGTTTTTAATTATATATATCTTTAAAGTAGCAATATATTTATATAACCGTATTTTAAAATATTTTTTTTTTAATAAACCTTATATAAAGTTTATTATATTTACCTAACATATAAAAACGGTATTATAATATTTAATCGGAAACCTTAATAAGCCCATTTTCGAACTTTTAACTATATAGCCTACGTTATAACGATTACCGGTATAAAAAAAAATAAAGATTTTAAAAATTAAATTTTAAAATATAAATTAACTTTTTTATTAATTATCGATTTACGAATATTTACAAAATTTAAAACTTATTAATTAATAAAGTTATCGTTATTCGAAACGTTTAATTTAACGAAAAAGTTACTTTTTTCGGTAATATTAAGAACTTTAAAAATAACTTATTTTACGTTACCGAAAACGAATTATAAAACCTATTCCGATAAATTACCATACTTAATTAGGTTAATAATTACCTTATATATATATAAAAAAAAGATAAAAACTTAAGCAAAATAATTTAATTACCGGTTAAATAAAAAAGTTAGTTTTAAAATAATATTAACGTTTAAAAAAACGTACGGAATAAAAAAAAAAAAAATTATTTGTAAAAAATTAATTACTTTTATACAATCGTTATATTCGAATTATTTCCGTTTTTTAGATTATTACCGTTATTAACGTTTATTTTAATAATTGTTATAATTATTACGCCGGTGGAAAAAATAAAGGTAACTTTAAACTTTTATTACGTTATTTAACCTAAAATAACGATAAAAAACGAAAATATTTTACGGATTATAAATATAAACTTCCCGTACGTTCCGTATTATAATAATATTATTAAAATCGACCATAAAATATAAAAAACCGTATTTAATATAAAACGAATAACTTATTTTATAGGTACGTATAATAACCGGCCGGTAAACTATGGAAATTTAAGGAAAATAAAAACCTAAAATATACGTTATCTTAATCGAAAAGGTTTTAATTTATTAAAATAAAAAACGTTATTTAAATTACGAAATTAAATATATAAGTAAAATTTACCGTTACCGTTACGAAGTTATAAAAAATTAAATATATACCCGTTAAAAAAGATATTCCGTAAAATCGAATTAATTTATTTATAAAATTATAAAAAGATAAAATTTTAAAAGGTTATTAATTAATCCTTAATTAAAGGGAAATAAATCTTAAAATATATATAAATATACGTTTATAAATTCGATAAATATAATTAATTTTAAAAATATAAGGCCCGACTTATCGTATAAAGCGATTAATAACTTAAAAATGTTTATAAAAATATATACGTATTTACGTTAATTAAAAAATTATTTCGAATTTTAATTATTATTACGGTTAAGTTTAATTTAAAGCTTAAGTAATATAACGTTATAAACGCTTTTATTAATACGAACTTATTTTACGAAATATATATAAAAACGCCCTTAAAATATTTATAACGTAATAAAACGTTTTTAATTAAAAAAGCATTATATAAATTAAAGGAATCCTTTTTTTTTTAACAAAAAAACTTTATTAATATATTTAAAGATTTAAAATTTAACCCCGTTCTTTATAAATCATATTATTTTTTTTATTAAAAGGTACTTTTATTTTTTTATGTTAATAATATAATTATTACGTATAACAAAAAATATTAAAACTTTATTAATTAATTAATTTAATAAATATAAAAATAATATATCTTTATAAATAACGAAAACTTATAATAATTCCTTAAAATCGAAATAATTAAAAACAAATTTAATAAAAAAATTTAATTATTTTAATTTAACTTTATAAATAAATTAATTAATTTAATTTTTAAAAAAAATTTAAATAACCTTTTAAAAATATTAATAATAAACGTTAAATTATTATTAAATTTTAATTTAATTTATTTAAATTTAATTAATAAATACCAAAAAAAAATCGGTTTTATTTTATATATTATAATTAATACGTAACTTAATATATCTTTTATAATATCCTAATTTATATAATTTAATTAAAACCTTAATAACGTATATTATAACGTTATTAACAAAATTATATTATACTTAATTAATATTAAAATATTAACGTTATAATTTAGTAACGAAAATTCGATAAATACTTAAAATAACGTTTTTTTTATAAATAATTCGGTTAACCGAAAAAACTTTTAAGCTTATATTATAAAATTATTTAAAAAAATAATAAAATAACGGATAAATAAATAAAATATAATAATTATTTTTATAACCAAAACAAAATTATTATCCTTTACGTAAATTATAAAAAAAACTTTATTTATTTTTCGATTAATTAAGGAATTAAAAATTGGCCTAAATATAAGACCGTTAAATATATAATACGATAATTAATAAACGATACGGTTAATTAACGCCGATATCGCCCTTTTATAAATAAAATTACGATACGTAAATATATATAATTATTAATTATAAAAAATAACAAAAAGGGATTTAATTAAAGTAAATTATATACTTATAAGCAATATATTAACGGATAGATTAATTAAAACCTTATTACGAAAAGCCTTTAAATATTTTAAAAAGTAATTAAAATTAATAAATATTATCGAAGCCTTAAATTAACGGAAGAAAACTTTAAAAGTTATTTCAGACGAAAAATTAGCTAATTAAGAGGATTTAATCGCCGGAGGAAAGGTGGAATGGATAGCTATAGCTTTAGGAAGTGATGAAGTACGGTGATCAACGCCGTGAATGCTTCAAGGCGTTAAGGGGGTGTGTCAGCTAGCTGGGGGGTGCGTAGCGCACCCCATATACGGAAAGGTCACCTACTGATCGGCCCATATGTACTCCGGAGCTAAGCTACTTAAAGTTGTATGAGTGCAACAGCACCTGCAACTAACCGAATACAACAACACAACTGATGTCCCCTATATCTGACAGTTCCTCCCTCACCTTACGTACGGCACTCCCCCCGAAATATCTCTGGTCGTAATGCCCGAGTCCCTACGTGACCTACGGCTCGTGGAAGTACTTAATTGCGTTCACCTCGGCCGCCATGAGCGGGTGGCTATCGTCGTCGGCGGCGCCGAGCAGCGCGAGCTCGTCGTGGTTGCGGGACGGTGGCGGGCTATTAACTCCGGCGACGTGGTCACAGGCCGTGAGAGAGCCCAGAGGAATAGGGCCCGCACGAAGTTCCTCATCTCTTGGGGGGTGTACTCATCCGCTTCATCGATGACGTTGCTGGCTTTTTACTTTCGCAACAGAGTTGGGAAGCACGTGAGATATTGGCTCTAATGGCGCACGAAAGGGAAATGCGCTTTACTTGTTTGCTTGCCAGCAGCATACCCTTGCGGATACAGGTGATGTATACCGAGCAGTACCCAGCCCAATTATGCGACGAAATTCCTCTCTGGTCAAGATAAAATCGAATTGACATCTGGTTTAAAAGCCAGCAACCTGCGGCGGAGACCTCGTCAGGTTCCTTCAGGATCAGCAGACTTACTCCTCAAGTTATAACCGACGTAGTTAGGGGAAGACCCGGCAGCAGCTCCCATAGAGGTCGTCGAGTGCTGCAAGTTCCTGGTGCATAATCTCGGAGGGGGCCGTAGAACCCGAAATTCGGTCCAGACAGGGAGTACAACCCCATTTAATGTCCAGTCCGACCCTACCAGATATGGCAGCCTTGAACCGTGTGGACGACACGCTGAGACTTTATCTTGACTCATCCAGTAAGGTGCCACAGGAAGTACTCCTTACTTACAGCGGACACCCCGTCATAAGCCATCCATCATACCGGAGAAGTGATAGCTGACGCGCGCAGGACCTCGACCGATGGTTACCCTCAACGTTGCATTCGGTAGCAGCAAACCTCGGGCCGCCCTTAGAGTGCAAGACTAGATTCGCCGGGCTTCAGATAAGGTTAAGGTTGAAGCGGTCTTCAATATGGTATTTCTGCGCGTCCTCGTCACCTCTGTTAGACACGAGGCTCGGCTCCAAAGGCAATAGGCAGCGGGAGGAACCTAACTTAGAGCTGAACAGGGGCGACAAGACAGACCAAGGGTCCAGTCGCCAAAAAAGTCCTCCTATAACAGAACTTCACGAAATTCAGACGAACTCGGATGCGTGCGGCTGGCAATTTCTGTTATCATAAGCCATTAAAAAACCTCATGTGAATGGAGGGGCCCGCCTCGGCGGTCCCAGACGTTCGGGTCCCAAGCGTTCCGTTCACTGGTCTGGTCGGAGGATCAACTGCGAAGCCGCCACCAACCAAACGATGAGTGTATGTGGAGTGTGTAGGAGACAATAGAGGGGAGCGGCCTAGGGAGCGATGTGTTGCCAAGGCACTCATGTCGTGTTAGTTGGTAGGTAGAGTCGACAGTGACCTGCTTTCTAGCAGTCGTAGGATGACGGTCATTGACGTCTAATAGCAATACGTAGGACCCTTGAATTAGATAGAATACTTATAAGGCAAAATCAGAAGATAGGGAGGCGCTCTCATAAGTATTATCGTGCATCCTCTAGAGGTGCAAGCGTCCAGATCAGCAATATGGTCTACCTACGTAAGCACCCATCACGACGGCCGCTCAACCTCGAAAGGCAGTTATTGATCAATAGACATACATGACCCTGCGTATTCTGCCCGTCTCGCGCTAAGTACGTGTTGTACATATCTGGGTGCTAATTAAGAGATAGAAAGCTCCTCAGTGTATTCCCCTTAAGCATTTGACCTACCAACATGGTCTGAACAGCCCAAAAGCACATCTGCAGTAAGCAGAAAGCCTGCCCAGGAGAGGTGCTGGCTGACGTGATGGACCGATTACGTAACTTGTCAACGTGGGCGGCTTCTAGTCGCCGGAATGGACTCGAAGTCGTCGTCATCCGAGATCTCATCGTCGCTGATCTCCACAGTCTGCTGCTGCGACGCCTTCTGTGAGAAGTTGAGCTTCGTCTGCCGCGTCTTGGGGCCGGCGGCGGTGGTTGCAGCGGCTCGTGTCGGCTGCGACCTGGTCGGCGCAGCTCTCGAGGAGGCCGCCGCGCGCTTGGGCGGCGGAGCTGGCGGGTCGTCGTCGTCATCCTCCATGACCACGTCCTCCTCCTCTTCCTCGTCGTCGTCACTGTCCTCGAAAGGTTGCGCCTTGCGACCGCGCCCCTTCGCCGGGGGCTTGGCCGGCGCCTTGGCCGCTGCCTTCTTCGCCGGGGCTTTGGCGGACGCGGGCTTGGCTTTCGCCGCTGCCTGTCTTCCTTTGCCTTTAGGCTTCGGAGCAGGCGTCGCTTCCTCAAAGTCGTTCATCTCGTCGTCCTCATCTTCCTCCTCGACGACTTTGGGAGTCTTCCGCCCGCGGCCTTTGGGTTGGCTGGGTTCGGCCTCCTCGACAGTTCCTCTATGGTCAAGTGCCTGAGGCTGGTCCTCCCAGTGACCATCCAGGTCGGAGTCCCACATGTCCGGCTTCGGCTTCAGCTTCCTCCCCTTCGCTAGTTTCAGGGCCCCGGCTGCGAACTGCTTCTCAAGCTTGTCTTTGAATCTCTCCAACGCGCCCTCGAGGTCCTTTTCTGTCTCCTTTTCTTCCAACGAGAGCATCTGCCGAACCTGATCTTCGAGAGTCTGACTGACAAATGCCTCCATAATATGCCTGTCTCCTTTATCGACAAACTGATTAACCGCGTCGCCGAAGGGTGCTTGAGGTAGGACTTTTAAGGATTGGGCAGCGAGAAATTCGTCGACTAGCTCCTTGACCTTGATTTCAGCGAGGTCAAGATCCGCCAGTGCTTCCTCAGGGAGGCTCTCCGCCTTTTCCTTTTCTGCGAGTCATTAGCATTGAAGGATTAACCTGTAGACCATCCCACTTACTTGTTAGTTCCTTCTTTCGGTAGAAGGACACCACGTCGTTGGTATTTGCCACTTTATCCTGGAACCGTTGTGAGAACCGCTGCGGATTCTCAACGTCGTAGTGGCCTCCTTCCGGGGCAGTGTATTCAACCTTGAGACGTATCAGAGGCAATGGACGCTCTCCATCCTCGAAGCCCTCTTCTTGTAACGACTCCCATTTGGTATTAGCTTCCTCGATCATTTCCTCTACAATGCCCATGAGCCTTCTCGTGACTTCTATCCTGTTCTCTTTCTTCTTCTCCAGACCCTTGAATGCCTCTTTGTCTTTCAGAGCGATTTCGCGGTAAACTAATGGGCGTACAGACTTCAGCTGGTGCTTCTTCTCGACCTCAAAAGATTTTCCGGTGATGCTGACCACGGCAACGTGCTTCGGGTCCGACTCGGCTTTAACAAGGGACGTAGCGATCGAGGAACCCGGCTGCATAACACTGAACTCTGTCTCGGTATTGCGTCTTGGGTCGATCAAGCATTGGTGCTCATGGCCCCAGACGACAAGATCCATCCAATTAGGTAGTACGTTTTCTGGTAAATAGCCAGTAGAGGTGTGCGCGGAGTGGTTTTGGTGAACGGTAAGTAGGTTGAACCAATCTTTGGCCTGCACGTTCGGCCTGAACCACTTGACCTTTTTATCTCGAAAAGATCGAAACAGTCGCTCATCCCGTACGTTGCTCAGTCCGTAGAGAGCAAGCTTCGTCTGACCTTTTTGCAAGAGCACTGGCTTGACTTGAATGTTGTCCACCTCCGGGACTCGACCAAAATAGTTGATTAGGCCAGCGACCTCGAGCAGTTCCAAGGAACAGAGGTTGCCGGTTCCGCTCGGTTCGTCGTGATTACCATGAATGGAGAAGACGGGAATTGAGACGTTAATATCCGGATCCTCATAATTGACGTGGTTAAATGCGCCGCCAAGGACTTGACCTGCATCGCTTAGAAACTGTAGTTCGCATGGTTTCATACCGAGGCAGTTCTTCCGCAGCGACCGCATGACCTGGAACATAGCCTTTCTCGAAGGGTTATGGTGGTGGAAGAGGTCACCTCCAAGTAGAACCATATCGACCTAGCTCACTTGTTAGCTAGAGAACGTGGCTCCAGGGCGTACAATATCACACAATTCACTTACATCCTCCTTCCGCGCTATGTTCATGATCTCATCGAACGTCTTCCAGGCATCATCCGTGCGGATGGGATGATCCTCCAAGTAGCCGACATGGTTGTCTGTGGCGACAAGAACCCGTATGTTATCGGCTTCTAGAGGTCTTATTAGCGGCCATTCGTCATGTAGTTCTGGATAAATGCCCCAAAAGAATATATACCAGTGAATTGTGATGACGGCATGTCCGATATTGAGTCGACTACGACGCCTCCCGAAAGGAGATATCAAGAAGCTTGCGTAAGATGGAATGCAGTTCTTCAATGGATTACCTATATGAAAGCCCGGTAACGGTCCCACTCCGACTTCCTCAGGGCTTAACGACGCCGTCGGGTTTTCCCAGGGTGTATATCTTTTCTTAGGCACCTGCAGGTGGGCTGTGGAATTCAGTTGCAGTGCACAGGCGCATTTCCGCGTTTGTAGCTAGGGGTACGAAGTACGGGGTGATGTAAGCTTTAGACGCGTGCCGCGTTAAGCGATGGACCCACTAAAATCTCGCTATCACGTGAGAGCCTTGGTTGGATCTGTTCCGCCAACTACATAGGTACGCATTTCGACACATAGTAACAGTCAGACAAATACAGTAACCGAAGGATTCGCAGCTACCATCACGGAATGCAAGCACCGTATCCCCGGATTGGATAAGTAGACATACACATTCAATGGCACCCCCGGGCATAGGCGTCCCGTACGGATGTTAAACGTGACATGCTTCTCTTATATGGTTCAGCAATCGCTTTGTGAGTACCTAGTAATCATCAAGAAAGAATCATACGCTCAATGTAATGTCGTACCTCGCTGTAGGATGCCCAGCCAATTCCCAGGTTGAAAAGCAAAAGCTCCAACGTTGATCCGAACCCATTCCATGATTATGATGAAACCTGAACGCCGCCCCTTGATAGACCCAGAGCTCTTTGTAGGAAACCCCCGTAGCAAAAATCCAAGCATACCCCAACCGCAACCATATACTGATGACACTAATATCATGATTCCCTTCACTCTCGTCTTCATTTCGCCAAATCACACTGGATTCGCTGGTGGTGAGGCAGAAGCCTCCTTCTCTACCATCTCTGCTACCATTTCCCACCAGGCTCCGTGGGCTTCACGGTCCACAGATCCCACCCGCACAAGCTCATCGACAATCTCCCGAATCTTCTCGACAAATTCGGGCATGCCTAGATTTGCAAGTTTCTCGCCAGCAGTGCTGGTAGCTTTAACTTTCTCATTTGCAGACCCTGCTTGTAGCCTAGCCAGAATATGGTTTCTGATGCGAGTAAGAAGTAACCGCAACACCGGCTCCTGGGGCTCTGCATTGCCCTGTTTCGCCTCTACGCTAGCAGCCACGACTTTTGTGACGAGATTGCGGAGATGCGACTTGGTTGCAGCTGGCATAGATCGACCAGCTTCAAGGGCTGCAAGGATGCCGTCCACAGCGCTTGGCTGGTCGAGCGCTCTCGCGGCGTCATCCATAGACTCGAGGAGGGTGAATATACGGCCAGCCTCCGTTCGCCACGGCGCTCGGACATCCCGCTTGAGGAGGTTTTTGCATTGCAGGAGAATAGCACTAGCAGTCGCGATACGGAGAGTTCGCGTGCCTAGCCGAGCACGACGGTTCGAGTCAAGCGCTAGCGGCTCTGGCACAGTCTCCGCGGGGGCCGCCGGCTGTGTAAACTCATCCAAGAGCATTTGCCAGTAGATCTTGTCTGCCGTGGGACGTGAACGCGGGTGGTTGATACCTTCAGGATCCCGACGAGCGGCTTCGGCATGCACCTTGTTTCGTGCTATCCGCCAACACGCTTCGGCACGGGAAAGGACGACAAACCCAGTTTCCAGGTCCTCTGCGAATCTCTTGGCCTCATAGGTTGACGCTTCTTTTACAAGATTGGGCGCCGCGACCTGCAACATGTAGTTGGCATAGTCGTATATCATCACGTCTATGAAGGATATGAGCGCTTCCAGGCGGTCGACGACGTGGCCTTGGGTGAGTTTATGTTCGATCAAGTCCTTCACCTCTTCGTCGCGAACAGGAGCACAGAGCTTCGGCAGGAGAGATCCCATCGAGGAGAAGAACTTCTCGTATGAAAAGCTGCCAGCCAAGAACTGCTGTTGCGCGACCTCGGTATCAAGCATTTCTCCAATGAACGTATGCATCGACGAGCCCTCCCTAACAAGGTGTTGAAGCCGGTCCTTGATATAGTTGGCCATGACAATGAGGTAATGAAATTGTTTCTCTTCGTTGTCGTCGCTTGATTTCAGGTCTTTGAAAAAGGGATCCATCCGCAGCTTGTGCTGTTCCCGAAACTGTTCGAACTCAATACGGTATTCGTGGTTGATAGCTAACTCGTGAACCAGAACACGGTTGTCGGGAAGGATAGGAGGATAGCTCGGCTGGAGTGTATCCCATTTCGATTCCTTCTTACGCCGAGGTGTGGATGGCGGAGTAAGCGTTTGCAGCTGCGACGAAACAACATGGTCAGCGACGCGCTGGTCGGCCGTTGGGTCGTCGACGTGTTCTGCGCCCCGCGGTCTTGTGTCTCCGGTAGGCTTCTTTGCGGCCCTGGCCTTACGTGCCTCCCTAACAGCTTCGAATATCATTTTCTTTCCTTGCTGGGGTCCAGCGAGTTTCTTAATCCTGACCATGAGCATCAACTGATTGTCCCTGATGCTCTTTTCATAGGTGTCAGTAACCGCTTCCTCGGTCCTATTCTTGACTGTCTCCAGAATTGCATCCAATTCGACGAACTGCAAAAGCATAACCTCGATCAGGGCATTCGAATCACGGGCTTTCCAAGCAATGAAGGCGTTGTGAAATGTGGCATATGCCTCCGGCAATGAATCCTGCACGGCAGGCGGTGGTGTATAGTTGTTCCACAGAGCCAGCCGCGAAAGAAGGGTCTCGAAACAGATCAATAAATCGCGCGCCTTAGCGACAAGATCCTGCGACTGTGGATTAGCTAGATCATCGGGAGCGATACGTTGTCCTTGAGAAGACCCAACCTGCTCCTGTTCTCCGTTGCTATCCTTGCTGCTCAACACTTGGGTGGGATGTCCTAATATCAAAAACGCGCTCAAGAAAGTCCGGACAGCAGCCGTTTCGTTGACCGACCCTACATCTCCTTCCTTCAAGCCGCATATACGGAGGACGCGCCCGGTTGCACTGAGGACTCTGTTTTGAGCAAGCAGCTCAACCACCTTTTCGAACGAAGTCTCTCTTACGCCGTCGATACTCAACCCAAGCTCAGCGAACTCCCGCACTGCCGTCCTCCTTAGCAGTCCTCTCCACCACCACTGGACCTTGGATGCTGCAACATCGATAGTCATAACCCGACATTCCTGCTCCGCCACGGCTGGCAAGACATCCAGGTCAGGTTTCTTAGCAGTCAAGCTCTGGCCTCTGGAGCGTTTAGCGGCATGAGTCTTCCGCAATTCTTCCCTCCGCCTCTCCGCCTCGGCAAGACGTTCTTCCATCTGTAACTTCAATCTACGCAAATCCTGCTCCCTCTTCTCTTTGGTGCTTTCAGCTACCGCTTTCGCGCGTTTTACTTCTTCGGCACAAGCAGCCACAATCTCGGCGAGATTCTTCTCTCTAGCCTGGGCGGCTGCTAAAGCACGCTCTTCTGAGTTGGAAATCTTCTGCTGGGCCTTTGCGAGTGCCGCGCGAAGACGGACCTTTTCGGCATGGGCGGCCCTGTCAGCCAAGCGCGCCTTCCGATCCTCGAGGATGGAAGCGCGGCGTAACTGCTGGGCGATGTATTTGCTCTGGGGGCTGTCATGATGACCAAACCCATGTGACGACCGTGACTGGACGGAAGAGATAGAGTTTCGACGGGAGGAAGCGGCTGATTCCTTGCGACGAATTTGTGAGGGGCGGTAGAATCGTGCGGCGATGCGTGGGGGAGGAACGTAGGCCCTGTTTTCTTCCTCCTCAGGAGGAGGGGTCAGAGAAAGGTCCATTTCAGTATCTACAGACGTCGGATCTGGCGTTCCAACGGATTCCTCGATATTCCGAGATGGATCGGTCAAGTCAGCCGAAGGTCGACGCATTGTGTCCATGAGAAGGGAGACAGGGCCGAAGTTGAGAACCCTTTGTCTAAGTACGTATATGGAAATTGTAGACGTAGAAATAGGACCACGATCACCTCAAGGAACGTAAGCGATGTGAATGGAAATAGATTTCTGAAAGAAAAAGCTATGTTCGTGGCGAGAGGAAAGGCCAAGAAAGCACAAACCGAACAAAGGCTGTATGTGCTTATGCAGATTTGAATAGAATTAAATTAGATGGTCAAGAACTTAAATTTCGAGAACTTGCGACGGCCAGTGCAGGCATGTAATACGATGATGGACATGGCTACTGCCGTGTGTATGTCGATGTAAGAGGACGCATAACAATGTTAATCTGGATCCTTCGTGATTATCAAGCAGTTTCGATTTAGAAGGAGTCAGAACAGGGTTACGAAACCAGATACGAGGGTGAGAGGGAGGTTGGGTTGAGATGACGGAATAGTTCGCCTCAAAGCATGAAACATGGCTTCCATGTCGACATACATACATCCGAGTCCGGATCTTGTATTGGGGATTGGTGCCTCTGCAAACGAAAGGCAGCCAGCCACCTGACATTGAATCCCGGACCCTGTCAGGTCGAGGACAAAATAGTTGTCACAATCTATTTTACCCCCTAAACCTAGACATATTGCTCTCAACTAATAACGCATTCTATATCGGCCAGCTTCAGAGTATATATCGTCTAAACGACCAATAAATAAGCCACTAAACAATGGAGATAATTTATCTTTAAACGTTGTCTCTGGTTTGCTATAATTTCGCAAATAGGCGCATTAAATAGGTTGCCGTGAAGCAATGTCCGTGGGGGTATGTCAATTGTTTGTCCACGACCTGCTGGTGCAAACAGCTGTCGGGCCCTACCCAAATACAATACATGTATGTAACATATGTAGCATTATTTCCGAGACTACAGGGACCCTATTGGAGGGGATTTTGGTGGGCTGAGGCTTAGCTTCCAGGGAAACTCTTAGCCTGCTTAGCGCGGCGACTTGGGGCTGTTAGGGCACCCCTCCTCCCGTGATTCTAGCGCAATCCCACTAGGCAGATTCTTCTGACACAATCCTTCCGCTTCCGTTAAGAGCCGCGAGGTTTTGGCTGTTGCAATTGGTCGATTACCTCATCTGAACAGACAGGCGGCTGGTCAGTGTTGCAGATGATCACACTATCTTCCTAGCTTCGTTTTGTCTTTCGGCATATCAAAGCCTTTGGTACGAATTATAACTACCTAAACAACCTCTCTTCTCTTAGAGTTGTAACTTGTGATGGTCCACGATCCAACTCGCGTCGACTTTCCGAGGTAACCCCTTTTAATTCTCGCTCTGGAACAAGAAACTAACGCACCTCAACTCTAGATTTGGGCTGCGGGCCATACGGAATACAAGGTTACTGTTTGATATCAAAGTGCAATGTGATGGTTCCGAAAATGGATCTTATTGGGCTTGATGGGGGATGCCAAGTTGCTGTAATATCTCTGCTCGGCTCCATGAGTTGATGGGTGTAACTCGCCTGAAGACAACTGTAGAGGACCGTTGTAGCGGCCGGTCCGACGCCGTATACATGGCTCTTGTCTCACGTCCTTGATGGTCACATATGACATTGCTTGGTGGTATATTCATTGTGATTCAATATGATCCAGCAAATGCCCGTTCGGTTGGAGACTATGTCAACGATGACCCGTCTATCTACGCTCACAAGACGTAGAAAATTAGATTCCTCTTAGGCTATGAGAGGTAAAAAAGAATTCCCAACGGTTAAAACCGTTATATGAACGATGCTAATACATAAATAAGCTTATAAGACAGTCGCCAAGGGAACTCCAGCAGGCGCTGAAACATGTACGTACTTGAGGGCTTGTATCCACTAAATTCGGGGTCCGGTGTGGAGCGCTCCTTGCGATTCCGACGCCATCAACATCAATCTATATCTGTAAATCCGCCTCTAGCGACGTCACAAAACCTACCAGAAGCTATCCAAAAGTAGTCTGTATAAAATATAACGAGAACAATACTTGGCATTAGCCACAATGGTTGGAGTTTGGGAATTCATCACCAATGTCACGGCCGCTTCGAGTCTCTTATCAAGCGGAGCCGCGCCGTCTATTGGGGCAATCACGCCCTATACACTGCCAGCTCTCCCATACGCCTACGATGTAAGTGCCTCATTCCAATACCCGCCAGCTCTTCCGTCTGCCTATCTGTCTCGTGTCCTAATCCTCAACCAACCAACCAAAAGGCGCTGGAGCCGAGCATCTCCGGCCAGATCATGGAACTCCACCACGGCAAGCACCACCAGACCTACATCACGAACCTGAACAAGGCGCTGGAGGCCTCCGTGGCCGCCCTCGCCCAGGGGAACCTGCAAGACCACGCGGCGCAGCTGTCCGCGATCCGGTTCAACGGCGGCGGGCACATAAACCACTCCCTCTTCTGGCGGGGCCTGGCGCCGGCGTCGTCGCAGGACGCGAGCCCAGACACGGCGCCTCGGTTGCAGGCCGCCATAGCGTCGACCTGGGGCGACCTCGACGCCTTCAAGGCCGCCTTCGCCGCCGAGCTGCTGGCCATCCAGGGCAGCGGCTGGGGGTGGCTTATCCGGGAGAAGGGCACGGGTCTGCTGCGCATCGTGACCCTCGCGAATCAGGAGGCCGTCGTCATGGGCGACGTCCCTGTACTCGGGGTGGACATGTGGGAGCACGCCTACTACCTTCAGTATTTGAACGGTAAAGCGGCGTACGTCGAGAATATCTGGAACGTCATCAACTGGAAGACGGCGGAGGAGCGGTTCGTGGGCGAGCGGGAAGATGTCTTCGCGGGGCTGAAGGCGACCATCTCTCCGTCTGTATAAGCTACGGTGCAGTCATAATGGTGGATGTTGTATTGTTATGGTCGCTATATCCGAGGCGGTCCCCTTGCCTCTACAAGACGGGGTAGGGCTAGTAGGGCCAACGAAACCGATTCCACGTAATTTTAATTCAGGTATTGTAAATCTCCATCAGTGGCATATTGGGGATACCGGCGGCATTAGCCGCTTTGCAGATGTCTTGTAGCAAAGTCGGGGCATTGGGGAACTCGTTGTCTAGACCTGGCGGAGCTACGAGTAGATACCGTCTCCAGGCTGTGTCCCGCTGGGACTAAATCCGGGCATCGTAGTTCCTCTGGCCGATTCAACTCAATAATCATGGCGAATACATGTCAACATCCGACGCTAGTTATCGAATTAAAACCCTCGAGGTATAGTTACTGTTGTTCCTGATTCCTCCATCTCGAATTCCACGACCTTCCAACCGCCGCCAATTACATTACGTTGAAGAGCCGTATTCCGTGAGCGCTTCGCCGTTTAATCCCTTAATGTAGCCACACATAATGATCCGCGTTCCGTAAAGCAGTACAGCTCAAAACTATCCGAAGAAGCAATAACGCCGCCATAGCTGACCTATATTAACTGTTCTAACGGCACTCCAATTCCCGGGCTGAAGCCACAGAGACCGCAGAAATTTCACTCAAACAGGCAGCTTATGTTGTTTCCACCTCTCTACTCTTATTCTACGACTAACTTAATCGGATCGCTAGAAAAAGACACCGCGCGCCGTGGCTTCGCAGTTCTCTGCTTCCGTCGTCACTTATTTCGATCAATCTGTACCGTTAACAGTGACTCTACTTCTCAAGTTGTCGCAAACTCAACCTGGAGGACGACGCTCCGGTCTTTCTGGGCCGCCATCTCCTTAACGCTCGGTGCCGCCGACAGCAGTCCATCTCCTCGACGGTTTCGGAAGTGATAGTACACGGCCTTCAGTGCGCCTCCGATTTCGTGATCATCGCGGCGGCTAAGGGCATGACCATCGTCTGAGTCCGTATTTTCCAGGGATTTGGCGGGCGCGGTATGGACCGTATTTGGATCATCGCATCGTCAAGCTTGAGGAAATGACTGCTTTCGATGGGCACCATAGCCATCTCTTATGCTTTGGATACGGCTAAAGGGCCGCTTTGTTTGAGCCTTATTCACGGGGGTTCATCGCCTGGACGTGGGTCGATTGCGTTAAATCTTGGCGTTATTCAGTTTGGCTTTGTTCCATTAGACATCCCGCTCCTGAAGCCATCCGACGTCTGGCAGGCTGCTAACAGCCATCTAGTCAGATCTGACTCTAACCTTAGCAGTAAACTTATAGTGACAGAAACGAATATAAGTAAGAAGGAACGGTACTCCTAACCAAGCAATATCAGGAATCAGCACCATAAGTATTCGGCTTTTACCGTACATCCATTCTAGGTACTGGTAACCCAGTGTCGACTCCCTTTCCCCTTAAGTTACTTACTTAAGGGCAACCATATTCCTGAAACCATGGACTTCAACAGCGGAGCACTCTCCCCGGGCTTCGTCGGCCTGCTGCGCAAGTTGATTAATTTCTATAGAAGCCGGAGGCTTATCCAGGCTTCTGTGTTTGGACTCAACCGTTGAAAGCAACAGATCCGATAGGAAGTCTGTTGCCGGCCGCAGCCCTTTTGCCGTACGGGATGGCCTTCGCTGAGGAACGCAGCGGAGCCCGTGACCCCGCCACACGGGAAAAAAAATCGATAACACCATCGCCTCTGCAGTGCGTACCTCGGCCATTACATCCAAGTGGTATCTCTCTGCGCACACCTGGGGTGCTTAACTTCGAACTTTCCGCCTTGTTGCCTCGTTGCGCTGGTAGCCTTTAGCGCTATCTACGGGATGGTCGTTCAAATTATTGGGCCGGTGTCGGTTGCTGATCATTCCGGTCTGAGTCTCGGGGAGCTACCTTTGGGGTTATTCTGACGGGTACAGGGACGCACCCCCTTGACTGAAGCATATGGCTTCCAGGCTCTCGCCGGCATCCATCTCGGCACAATCGCCCACATTGCAACCGTTCAACTTGAGCCATCGTCAAGTAGGTCGATGATATGAGCCTCGCAGCTGGGATGCTTCTCATCTTGTCTACTCGAGGCACTCCGTAATCTTCACAGTCGGTTCGGCTGTCTTCAAGGTTGCCATGACATATCTCTCGGGACTCGATTTATTCCCTTTCTCCACTCCAAAGCAGCCTTCCCTGGAGGATGACGAGGGAATGATGGGAAGGAACGGATTCGAACGGCGCCGGTAATGGCGGTTCTGCGCCTCGTCAATTTACCTAGGGGTGGCGCGGTATCATCCGGTTATGGAGGTATTGGTCCCGCGTCCCAAGAGGCTACTGATTCCCGGTGTCTGACGGTTGGGACACACGCAGAGTTCGCTCAATCGTAGACGTAAATACACCTCTCCATAGACGATACTTCACGTCTTATCCTCCGGTCTCTCCAGCCAGGTGTCGTATTATTCGTCCATCAATAGTCCCTATGAACTCCTGCCTTGGGCCAGGGGACAATTCTGGGGTTTTCTTTTCCTGGGCTTTGGAAGGATTGCAGTCTTAACTCGACATATGGATACTTCTGGGCATGATGTAGCCCCAGTTGGAGGCCATCTTGAGAGGGTGCACTGTGCAAGTCCATCATGTCCGCCCTAATATCCCCCGCCTGTATTCGCTCTTTTGACGTGATCAGAACTTACCAATATGTTCAAACGGAGGGAAACGAAATGGAATTCGGAGAGGGTTCCACAGTTGGTAGAACTCCATGCTGTCCGTCGTGCTGTTTCTCTGAACTCCTTTTCGAATGACGAAAGGAAAGGGTGGATAACATGACAATTGAGCCGCACCCTGACAGAGACTCGCTTAGCATGATTTGTCGTGAATAATGGCGTTTGCAAAGAGGTTCTTGATCAACGTAGGGATATGTCCTCTTTCAAAGACAGAGTTGTACAATATTACGCAATCGAGTACTGTCCAGTTTATAGCCCATGATGCCGAAGCATCCGTAATCGTACCGGGCCTTCGCCCATGGAGACTCTTACTCACTAGTAATCCATATTCAACAACTGTTGGCCTCTTCCCGTATAGCGCTCATGCTGGCATAACCCTGCCCGGGGTTCTCATAGGCAGAAGTACAGCACGCGATGAGAAAAGGTTGTCTCGTGAAGACAGCTCATGACTTCCAAACGATGCCAACCCGACGTAAGCGACACCGCGCCTCAGGCAATTATTGTTCAGTGGCCTCACCATTCATGGTCCGGGCCTGTACATTGAGTCACGACCAACTTTGACGCCCCGGATTCAGGTTGTGGAATCTGTCTCCCCGCCGTCACGGCACAGCCACGTGGCTATCTAAACTGCCAAGCCCGGCCGGAGGCGCTACTGTTATCCAGCTAATGGCTCACTAGTGGGATTATTATTACCGCCATGTATGAGTTGATCAGGCTGCTGGGCAGGTCTCGGGGGCCCGAATGAGGGGTATGCCGGCGACAGGATCACTCGTGGAGGAATAGCCTGAGAGGGATTGGATCATGCTTGAGAGATGGACTAACGGAGAGTTCTAGCCGGGGGGAGGAGTTACATGGGTAGTAGCTTAGCTTCGCATGGGAAAGAAAATAGGGCATCTCATTTTCTTGATTTGCACGGAGCGTCACGGGGTGAATAAACACGGGATTCGAATCTGATCTGCCAAGTCGTTCGAATAGGGTTCTACCGCCTAACAGTATTACTCCACTTTTGAGATCATCGCTGCTAAGCTCCTCGAAAACTTAGCTACAGAGATTCACGAGAGCTTCATGACTAAGGTTTGGCTTGGTTGGCTTGGCTTTGCCTCGACCGAGATCCCAGGGCAATATTGCTTACCTCTAATTAGGCATGTACCTGGAGCCACAGTCATATAGAGCTCTATCTCACGTTAGCCCTAGGGTACGTACGCGTGTATAGAAACGGGAGACATTAATATCGAACATGGAAGAGAAAGGGACTTTTGTGACTGAAGATATCCAAGTAGCGCCAGTAATAATTAATCACGATTCTGTCGGTGAGAGATAATCTACGCCAAGCCCTGCAAGAAAGGCCCTGGGGGAAGGTCAGCGAGTGAGAAAGTGAGAAGCCAGAACCTCCGAGTGAGATGAGCAGGCCCAGCGACGTAAGTACCTAGTACCCAAGGCATACACCTTAATGGAATAAAAGGGGTCCAGTCCGCAGGAGGATTTAGAATTAAAGGTCTGGCCCGTGCCCCCTGTGTCACCGATGACGTTGCTGGAAGCGCCCCCCGTCCCACCAGATCCACCCACCATCCTGCAACAACCAACCGAAAGTCTACGATGGAAATTTAGTCTGGCGGCTGGACCCTTTCGATGCATTCTATGTCGTTTACAAGTATGTCACTTCCAAGTCTGACTGCGCATGCTGCCGGGCCAAAAAGAACTAAGTACGGGTACCTAACGAAAAAGCCGCCCCGTTCCACCCTTCTAGTTCTGTCCCATCAAACTCGTCCATCCTGATTTCAGCAGATGCAATTCTTGAGCTAGCGAAGAAATTCAGAATAACCACGTTTTCGTTTCCCCTTCAATGCGCGTAAGAATTTGGAGATTGTGGTCTGATATTCCTTCCACACCCCACCATCCCTTAGCTAGCTATTTCTATATATTCGTAGCCTCGATGGGCTGGACGGTTCTATTGACTCTGATGTCCCTCGAGCGGCCGTCATGTTAGGCTGCACGCATTTTGATTTGATTGTAACCGAGTCACCGAACAGAAAAAAAAGGGTCCCGCCCGCCCTCGTTTACACCCCAACGTCTTATGTCGTCATTGCTTGCCGCCTCCGTCATTCGCACGTTTTGCTTTTCCCGTGGATTGAGGGAATCCGTGTTTACCTGATACGGCTCTAAAAAGTGTTTCTTTCAAAGCAACGCGAAACACACCCAAGGTTGAGTAGAGTAGATACATCATTATATATTTAGAATGGGAACCACCACCTCTGGACGGGAACATGCAATATATCAAAGTGGATGACAAAACCACATACGTGTGCACCATTTACCTTAACAACTCTACCTACATATTGCGTTGTATGTACTTGTGTCCCTGGAATAGCACCAGCCCGCAACACTTCACGCGCCATCCTTTTCCGCTATCCTCTCGGTTCCCCCCCTGGGACCCCTTCTTGAAGTGTAGCGCCATCTAGGCTGCAGATCCTTTCCTCCCACAACACTCTCCTGCCCTATTAAGGCCCAGGATGCTAGTTGCAAGCCTTCTCCCATTCTTCCATTTTTGCTCCGTCCAGCCCATTTACATACAAACACTTGACTACCCCCGGATCCAAACCAGAACCCCTTCCGGTCACGCTTCGACATCCAAGTTGGTCTGGTCAGACACAGCTCGATACTTATCACCTGAAGATCATCCTATTCAGCACCTGGTAATTCCCGTGGCCGAAAATGTATGCTCAATAGTATCTGCATTACTATTATTAAATTTCTATTAAAAACTACCGATCGCCAGCAATCCACAGGCTTTCCCGCATTCCCATACCGTATAGTACCTGCATACGTACTTCCGCCTGGTTACCTGGAGTGGCGTCCTTTTTTGGAAAGCACAAAAACTGGCGAGACTTCGAAAGAGAGGAGTAGTGGTTGACATTACTTGCTGGTTCTTCCGATATCTGTCTCATCTCCCAAAGCTCCTTGGTGGCTCCTCGTCGTCGCTCTTCTAGTGCGTCTTCGAGAAGGGCTTCCCGTAGTTCGAGGAGACCCGTGAGTGGAACCTGCACTGTTTCTCTTTCTTTCGCCCAACTCAACCCAGAAGCGGCAACTTCTCTTCTCAGCTCGGCAAGTAGGTGGTGGCGGGCAGGATTCCACAACCGCAACCCAAAAGCCCTTAAAACGTACTTCGTTTGTGAGCCTTTGTTATTGCTGCTACCAATTTGATGTTCCTCGACGGTACCTAAATATTGCCCTCTAACTAAGCTGTTAATGGTTATGTTTCCTTCATAAAGGGTACCCGTTGCTGCTCGGTCGTTCGCCCCTTGGTGGTAAATCGTGGAGTATCGATATCGTCTCGCCTCCTTACAAGAAAAACGACGTCATATAAATTTACCATGGCCCCCGACTCGACGCGCAACTACGAACGCTCAACAGCACATTATACCATGAAGACGACTTCAAAGCCTCCGCTTACTTCATCCCATTCTCATCATTCCCACCATCATCCGCGACATTCGCAAATTACTTCTCAGGCCTTCCGTGCTAATAGGTCAACGACAACCCCGTTGGCCTCGCCTCGCATGCCTCATTCCGTCGGCCAACCCTATCCTCCGCCCCCCAAATTCTCTCCTACTATTATTGCTTCAATGAACCGGTCACCTAGTCCCAACTATTTTGGTCTTAGCGTTGACCGGTCGGGTGACCCGCGAGACTCGAATGCTCTTCCCAACGAAAATTGGAGCCCGCCGAGTTCGTCTGTGAAATCGTTCGCGGCCGCCATACCAGCGCAAGTTCCACTCGATGCCAATCCCGAGTTTGAGGAATTCAGGCGCCAGGCCGACGCAAATCGAAGTCAAGGTTTTAGTTTGGGTGGTACTCATTTCGCATCGGTGCAACAACCTCTATTGCCTGCTCTAACTCGGCCCAAGGCGTCCCGCAGAGTAACCGGGAACAGTGACAGCGCGTCAGAAGTGTCAGTCTCTAAACTTCCGAATGGAAAATTCCGAGACGTCCGAGGAGATGCGCTGGGAGGTAAGATGGATGTCGATGCCGACAGCTTGCATGATTCGGCATATGTGTCGTCGACTGAATCCAAGAGGAACTCTGAGGCGTCGCTTAACCCTCCAATATTCAGCAACGCGCCTCGATTTGAGTCCCCGGCTCAGTTTGAGTCTCCTTTTGACCCGGCGCGTCGGGGGACTTTAACGAAAACAGATGACCGGCATCCGCGGCTGTCATTGCCCTTGAACAGGTTCGAGCAGTCGTTACCGAACTCTTCGAAGCCCCGTTCTGAAACTTTACCTACTCCCTTGGAAACTGGATCAGGCTTAATGTCGGCAAGTCAACTCAAAGATCTACTTGAGCACTCACCTAGCGATGATTATCTGATTCTGGATGTGCGTGTCTCGACACAATACGCGCAATCCCGAATCCGTGATGCACTGAATTTATGCATCCCGACGACTCTACTGAAACGCGCTACCTTCGACTTGCAGAAACTTCTCAAGACGCTCCAGACGGAGGAAGACCAGGAAAAGTTCGCCCAATGGTCCAAGGTCAAGCACCTCGTCGTGTACGACGCCGCATCCACGGAAAAGCGCGATGCCGTGTCTGCGATGAACATGCTCAAAAAATTTGCCAACGAGGGATTCTCCGGAAGTTCTTATTTACTCAAAGGAGGATTCGAAACTTTCTCCAACTCCTATCCCGCATATATCGACCGAAGATCGGCCGTTGAACGGGCTGGCACGGCGGCGAATGCGTCCGGAGATGGACGGCCAGTCTTTGCTCCCGTGATAGGGGGCGTAGCGCTTCCTTCAACCGTCAATGCGGCCAACCCCTTTTTCAATAACATTCGTCAAAATATGGACCTGGCGGACGGAGTTGGCCAAATGGACATCGCCGTTCCCCCAAATGTGGACGTTGACTCCCTACCAACCTGGCTTCACAATGCAACGAAAGCGTCCGACCATGGCAAAATAGTCTCGGAGAGTTTCTTGCAGATCGAACGGAACGAGCAATCGCGCATGAGGGATGCGTACTCTGCTTTCACTCCAGGGGGGCCGCAATCCAATTCTCAGGGAGCAGTCCGCCTCTCCGGGGTCGAGAAAGGCGTGAAGAACCGATATAAAGATATCCTCCCCTTTGAGCATGCTCGTGTGCGATTGGCCGATCGTGAAGATGGCGCCTGCGATTATATCAACGCCAGTTATATCAAAGCTTCGAGGAGCAATAAGCGGTACATCGCCTCCCAGGGCCCTCTACCAGCGACTTTCGAAGTATGTGACGAAACGAAAGCCCTAAATCTGGCGATTTTCGAAGCTAACACTTTATGCAGGATTTCTGGTCGGTCATCTGGGATCAGGATGTCCGTGTCATCGTCATGTTGACAGCAGAGTCCGAAGGGGGACAGCTCAAATGTCACCCGTATTGGCAGAGCAGAGAATTCGGGCCGATTAAGCTCAGACCTCTGTCTGAGAAGAAGGTGTCCCTTGATATCGATAAGCCTCGGTCCGGTTCTGTATCGTCGGCCGCCAGTAGCACAGCAGATGCCGGAAGGCGGCGCGCCAATACGACCAATATTATCGACTCTAACAACCCGACCCCTCAAGCCACGCAGTCGCAGTCAGCGGAGACCCCGCACGTCGTCATCCGCAAGTTCGCTTTAACGCATGCCGCTCACCCCTTTGCTCCAATGCGTGAGATTACCCATTTACACTATCCCTCATGGCCCGACTTCGGTACCCCAGCGCAACCCTCGCATCTTCTGGCCCTCGTGGAATTAGCCAACGTCATGCAGCGAGCGGCCCGTCCCGTCAACGCCAATGTCATTGCAGCCTCGGCTACTTCTGAGCATGCAACGGCACCCAACTGGTATGATGAACCCGAGTCGAATGGTGACACCAGACCCATGCTCGTACATTGTTCTGCGGGATGTGGTAGGACTGGCACTTTCTGTACAGTCGACAGTGTCATCGATATGCTCAAGCGACAACGGCTAGCTTCGTCTACAAAAGAGAAACAATCTGATATTGATGGCGATGTGCAGATGGGTGACGAGACCCAAAGCGCCAGCGGCCGACAAAGCAGTGCTGCCCATGACAAAAGCACGGCGGCGAATACGAGCAACGGTAAAGGAGACATCGACACGAGCTGGCTAGCCGACACGAAAGCCGACCTCATTGCAGCTACGGTCGAGGATTTCCGACGGCAGCGGCTCAGCATGGTACAAAGTTTGCGACAATTTGTGCTCTGCTACGAGACAGTGCTGGAGTGGATCTGGAGAAGCGAAGACAAGAGCAACGGCCTGGCCACGGCTAGGAGTAAGGTTAGGAGCGGTAGTTTGGACATGCAGAGGTGACCTAGTCACTGGTCCCTCGGGACGAGAAACGTAACTCCTCTGGAGTGTTCCGGTGACTATACTCCAAGAGTATATGAAAATAGGAAATCACCGGCATGCATCTGCGTCCCTCCGACTCTTCCGTGTCGGAGCATGGTGGGCAAAAAGATATATTGACAAGGTCCTCACGCTTAGGAGCCGGTTGGGGTAGGTCTGGGCATCACGTATAGGCTTACAACTGGGGCGTTTTCTTGGATCGGTTTCACGGGAAGCATCTTATACTTAACTTCCATCACCGGGCGGCCATCATTCACCGCACAGCATGAGAGCGCACAAGCATGTGGACATTATAAAGGGGGACGTTGGGGGCCGAATAGCCAAACCAACGACAGTGAGGGTCTGATTAGAAGAGGCGTTAGCGAAGAGGACTGGGAGGGGATGAATACACTGTGTACATTAGATATCTTCAAGCCTTTGCCCGTCCGACGCGCACGGCTATATTACGGGGTGCAAGTACCAACGCGTGCTTGTTTTCGGCTTTGATCCTCGAGTTATGCTGTTATCACGAATATGGATGGTTGCTATTACGGCCTATCTACCTTGCAAGAAGGTAGCTAGAGAGCATGAAGGCCCCCATCTCCAGGACGGCGGTTTTATGGTAAATGACGATATCCCGGCGGAACTCCGACCGCTGCACATACCTACGTAATTCCGGGTTACAAGCAATCAGGGACCTGGCGGCGGGGTACGAGAAAGAAATATCCCGTCCTGAGCAGAGTTTTAGGTAAGACTAGGAATCTCATCAGATATAGTCCTGGACATAGGTAGGCAGTCCGTCAGCCGGGCAGCATCCGTCCGTCCGTTCCATTACGCCATCCCACCCCCACCAACAATTTGAGAGTGGCCCTTGGACATTCGAGAAAGGAGACGGATCACAGAACGGTGTGAGGTCTTAGCGGCGCATGGCAATCGCGACGCACGGCAATGCTGTCCATGCAGAGAGCGGGGGACCGGCCAGCCCAAACTCGAGCCACGCCTCGTAGAAGAGTATCCATGGACTTCCACCGCCGCCGCAGTTTCTCGGCGAGGTAGGTATCCCGTTGGGCCGGCAGCGGCTGAACTGGCTAGGTAGGTAGGCGCATTCTTTTCTCTTTTTTCCTTTTTTTCTTCTTTTTTTCTTTTGGAGGGGTGGGGGGCATGGAAAATGGTTACATACCTTGGGCAACCGAGAGAGAACTTTCTTCCTTTTGACTCCTGGTTTCAAGACCGCGGGTGTCCTCCTCCTTACACACTTAAGCAATAATAGCCGTAGTAACGCAAGACGTGGGGGGGCCGTGAAGGACGCCTGACGAGAGAAGCCGAGTGTTGCACCGCGAGCGCGGCTTGGGGGATAATGTAATACTGAGTGAAACTTCCATATGGATGACTAAATTATTAGTGTCTATCTAGAGCCCTGCTTAGTATTTTAGTAGTGGCGGTTCATGACGAGAGATGTCTTTCTGGCACAAACAATGGACCGGTAAATAAGCTTTTGGTGACGGGAGTTTGAGGTTCTGACTGGGTGGGCTTTGGCTAGGTAGTTTCGGAGGCTCTCGTTATTTCTTGACCGTTGATAATATTCACATAGAATGGGTATGATACAGAATAAATAGGGAATCGGGGCGCTTCCCCTCAGGACGTCGTAATGACGTTGACGGTTAACTTGGCTAGATGAGACCCGGGTATAGGCGGACTGGATTGCTATTCGTTCATAAGTCTCGACTAGGCGTCGTCCAGCAAGTTGTTAAATTCCCATGTCGACGCAGAGCAACCATGCGGGAGGAACTCAGCACCGGATAGGCAGTGGCTATCCAAATCAACTTGGCAACAAGAGAAGAACCCGTGGGGACGCAAAAGAAGACATACAGATTCCACTGGCATTGTCTCTTCTTCTGGGCCCATTATTTTACACCCTAGATACAAGTCCTGTTTTCAACTCCAACAACAAGCCTAACTCCTGGCCAGGGACCAGTAACGACGAGGCTCCACGCAGCGTTCCCACCACCCCCTTGCGCACCGCACCGGCCGCTCCCTTACTTCCAGAACTTCTGCAGCGAGACTTCCTTGTCGTCGTGCTTGTTGAGAATCTTGGCCGTAGCCAGCTCGAAGTCCTCCTGCGTGACGTGGACTCTCCTCTCGCGTAGCGCGTACATGCCCGCCTCGGTGCACACACCCTTGAGCTCGGCACCCGAGCACCCGTTCATCTTCTCGGCGATCTTGGTCAGGTTGATGCCCCTCGTTAGGTTCATCTTCCGGCTGTGGATGCGCAAGATATCGGCCCTGGCCTCGATGGACGGCGGTGGGAACTCGATCTTCCGGTCGATACGGCCTGGTCTCAGCAGTGCGGGGTCAAGAATGTCCAGTCGATTCGTGGCCATGATGACCTTGATGTTCTTGGTCGGCTCAAAGCCGTCCAGCTGGTTAAGAAGCTCCAACATAGTACGCTGCACTTCGGAATCGCCTCCCGATGAACCCTCCACTCGCGACGAACCGATGGAATCGATCTCGTCCATGAAGATGATCGAGGGCGCATGTTCACGGGCCATGACGAACAGCTCACGCACCATACGCGAACCCTCGCCGATATACTTCTGTACTAACTCGGAACCGGACACCCGAATGAACTTGCAGTCTGTGTGGTGAGCGACGGCTCTGGCTAGTAGGGTCTTGCCGGTCCCCGGAGGTCCGTACAGCAACACACCCTTCGGCTGTGCGATACCGAGAGACTCGAAGAGTTCGGGGTGTTTTAATCCTAGTTCGATGACTTCTTTGATCTCCTTGATTTGCTGGTCTAGGCCCCCTATAATGTCGTATGTACTGTCGGGAACCTTTTCGACCATCATGAGCGACACGAGGGGGTCGACGGAAGAAGGAAGGATCTTCTCAAGCTTATAGGAATCGGATAACAAGGTCACCCGCTTGCCCACGGTGAGCTTGGCTATATCGACGGAATCGGCCACATCGACGACTGCGACCGATTAGTCTCGGGCGTAAATCTACTTGATACGCAGGGAAACCAGGTGTGCTCTTACCGTATTTGCCCTCTGGATGTACCTTTACTAAGACTTTCTTGGTACCCATCACCTTGACCACCTCACCAACATAGGACCCGGGTTGTTGCAGGAGACCCAACTCTTCCCGCAATAACCGCACTCTGGAGTTGTAGTCATTTCTCTGGGCTTCGAGACGGCGGAGGACGGCCTGGCCCTTCAGGATCTCAAGCTTCATGGCCTCAATCTTGTTGTGGTAATAATTGTCGAGCGCCATGGTTGCTGGTGCCCGTCCGGGTAGGGTGGAGACACGAGAAGGGGAGCTTAGATCGTCACTAGAAAAATCTACTGGTGGAACAAGACGGTGAAGGCCGGGAGGGTGGGAGTGCGCAGTCAAAATCGCAAGTGGTAATGGTGATGATGATGATGAGAAGCTGAATAAGAAGCGAGGAGAGAGACGAGGCTACCAAACACTGACAAAGAAGGAACCAGCCCTCTCATTGCATGTGGTCATAGCACCAAATGCATGGCAGGCAGTTAAAGAGGACGCGGCTTCCGTCAAACGAATGCCAAGATATCAATCAGGCCCCGAGAAAGTGAATTAGATAAGCGCATGTGTGCAGCGGCGATACCTAGGTACTTCTGTATGAACTTGAGACAACCAGATCAACTGATTGATTACATACGTAGTCCGTAGTACCTTGTAAACTGGTTTGGAGGTGGGGCCGCCGGGGAGAAACTCCACTGACAGAGCTTCCCGCCGCTCGTTGTGGTGCATTGCCCACTGAGCCCGCACGGGATTATCAATAGTTCTATACTTCGCAAACTAGTAGTGTAATCCTCACAGCATCATGTCGCGTATCACAAGTCAAGTGTTAATGAGCCTCCGTATACGGGCGTTTTCGGCGTAGCTACCCGGGAGGCCCCACCAGTCCCGACAGGAGTCGTATGGGGTACGTACAGTGTTCAAGCTAGGCAAATAAGAGGAAAAGGCGACGCACCAATACGCCATAGTGCAGCTCCCACTAGGTCTAGAGCAAGCTTCTGGAGACTATCGCGCTCTGGTGGGGGTTCTGCTTTATCCGCGATGGGCCACGGTGACCGGGTGAGTGAGCAACCAGGCGTATCACGAGGAGGAGATATCAATAAGCCTCGGGAGCACTGGTCCACTATTGTTCTGTGTCTTTGTAAAGTAGCCAATGCTATCTCTCTATACCATCAGCTTATTGCTTGTTTGCAACTGCAGGTGATCGCTTTGCAGGACTTGGTGCCTACATCAAGTTGAGTGCTGGTGAAGAGTGAGATGCTGATAAGATGGTAGTAAATAAATACATACATGCATGTATGTATTTTAATCGAATACTTTCCATACATTTCCCATTCACTTTCGTTCGCAGATATTCGGCGATAACACCGATTCTCCTACCTTTCAACACATCCCCTCTATGCAGCCCTTCCCTCTCTTCTTCCAACGACTAGCCATACGTCCAGACTGAAGAGAATCACCTGCAGCTTGCCACCGTCGGAGGAGGTAGGAAGGGGGATGTGGGTGCACGTTGGGTTGGGCACACGTCTTAGCAGGTGCTTAAGTATTAGTCTTCCCGCCTGCCTGGTCACAACCATTCCGGTATCCGAGATTTCTCGAACGACCAGCCATCTCGCTCACTCAAACTTGGCGCCTCTCATTGCCGAGAGATCCTAGAGGGACTCTACGCGGCGGACTTTCCCTTCCTCTTTTGAAGGCCCTTTCCATCGGAATTATTGTTTCCATCTTAAACAATACGCTTGTTTTGCTTAAGAGATCCGACTGGTTCGTTGCTGCAGGTTGTTGTTGTTGTGGTTGTTGTTATCCCTGTCGGGGTCTGTATCAGACATCACGTACAATATTTCACGCGGTGTCACACAACTCGATCGCTCTTGACATGGATCCCACCTCGCAAGAATCCGGCGAGGCTCCGTCTCAAACACCGCCTCCCACAGATACGCGACGACCTCGTCCAAGGCCGTACCCTCAAGGAACGACGGACGATGCGTTTGCAGAAGAAACCTACCAGTCCGCTGACACTGTGCGAAGAAGACCCGAACCCCCGGGGTCCTTTTATGGTGCGCTACCCTTTCTACCAACGTCGAGAAATGTTAAGTCGGGCGTGGCACCGAGATCCAAAACTATCTTGAGCTTTTAGTTGGGCAGCTTGTTGCCTTGGGTGCTGTGACTATTATGATCAACAACCCCCAGCCGTCATTAGTTGCCTATGTAGGTAGCTAGCGGAGCTAACTTTCTTGTCGTCTCTAGGCACTTTACAAACACCCCCGCCCGCTGGTGGCAGTTACCGTGGAGAGCCTTCCACCCACGATGGGTCCCATGCGAGAGCAGGCTCGCAATCTATTCGTTCGCCGTTGACTGGACCAGAGCGAGGTCGACAGCGTCCCAAGAAGCCCGTCATGCTTCGTCGAGGCTCCTCGAACGCCGTAGCTCCCCATCGAGGTGAGGTCTTCTCTGTGGACGACGACATTGAAGAGGTCGAAAACGATGCTACCGAGGGTAGGAAGCAGAGCCTACCAGGCTACAAGTCGCCCAAGCAATCCTCCACTGTCCGACGACGAACTATGGCACCTCCACTGTCGAGAGTGCAGTCGAGCCGTAGCGACGTTCCCGATGTACAGATCGAATTCGAGGAAGATGCCGAAACCGAGGAAAGACACGTGTCGCAACCCCAAGAGGATGACGTTGCGACGGATGTTGGACCGACTGAGCACGAGGATGAGGATGAGGATGACGACGACATCAGCGACGCTGAGAGCTTTACCTTAAAAGACCGTCAACAAGCCATCAACGAAACACATCCGTTCGGTATCAGAATCTGGAAACCCGCCTTGTACAAGAAGAATCGTTCGGTTCAGAAAACTGCCGAGGGAGATATCCACTCGTCTCCTGGGCTTAGAGTTAATAACTGGCTACTCTTCTTCAACCTCCTATGGACCCTGGCCTTCGGCTGGTGGATGGCCCTTTTTGCCGCCCTCGGCGCTATCGCCTGCTTTGCCGTGGCGGCCGCTCCCAGTGGGAGAGATTACGGTCGCGTGCTCTGGGGTCTGGCCGGATATCTTCTCTACCCGTTCGGCAAGTTCGTTCGCCTCGAACAGGATGAGGCGTACCTTGAGGAGGATGAAGGGGAGGGGCGGAGCATCAGCGAATACGAGCAATGGCAAAGCGGTGACTTGGAATATGGCCGCCTCTTCTTCGGACCCGAACGGAATCGCTCCATTATCGGTCGGTCGAGACGCAGCATCGATTCGGAACCCAGCGAGACTGACAGCCTCCTTGGACGTTCTCACCATCGCGGACAGCCGGACGATGACGCCGGCCCGCGCTTGAAGAGACGTCTGTTTGGTCGGGGCGCTTGGACCGTTGGACGCGTCATTTTCTTCGTCGTTTTCTATGGGATGCTCACCCCGTCCCTGATGATTGTCTCCGCCATCTGCTGGTTTCTCGTGTTTTGGATCCCAATGGGCAAGGTTACGATGTTGCTCTTCCATCATCTCAGGAGGCATCCGCTGGCGCTGTCCTTCGAGTCCGACATGAGCCTTGCCAGGACTGCTGATGGCCGTCATTCCTCGATTCTACTCTGCACGTACCGAGCTGTAGGGACCAAGTACTGGAAGTACACGATTGATGGAACCAACATCTTCCTAATCAATCTCATGGCCGTCGTGATATTCGTCATATTTGACTGGGGAGTCCTGGAGGGTGTTCTGCATATCGAGAACTTCATGACTTCGCCGGGATTTCTTTTCGTGGCCGGGTTGCTCTCCATCATCCCCCTCGCATACTTCATCGGCCAGGCTGTCGCATCCATCTCTGCCCAGTCTTCCATGGGTCTGGGTGCGGCGGTCAATGCCTTCTTCTCCACTGTTGTCGAAGTATTCCTCTACTGCGTTGCTCTAACACAAGGTAAAGGAGAGCTGGTCGAAGGTAGCATTATCGGGAGTATCTTCGCTGGTATTTTATTCTTGCCTGGCTTATCGATGTGCTTCGGCGCTATTAAACGCAAGACACAACGTTTCAATGCTAGGTCGGCCGGTGTTACGTCGACGATGCTACTGTTTGCCGTCGTTGCCGCATTCGGACCGACGCTGTTTTACCAGATCTATGGTACACATGAGCTCCGATGCCAGAGCTGCATTGACGGTCCTGGCCTGCCAAACGGCAGCGGCGAGCGCGATTGTCGGCGCTGTTACTATTCGCAAGTACCGGCTCTTGACGACCGATTCTACATCGAAGCCGTCCGCCCCTACTGCTATATGGCAGCCATTATGCTATTTTTGTCCTATGCTATCGGCTTGTGGTTTACCCTTCGAACCCACGCCGCCGTCATCTGGAACACCGAAATCGATGAGAAGAAACACGAGGACCCGCAAAATTTTCTACCTCGGCCGTCGGATGCACGGAACGCCGCCGAAGCGACTGGCGCCGACATTCGTGACAGCAACCTGTACAAACGGATCCTTGGTCAATCTTTAAGTCAAGTCGGCCTTCAGGGAGAAGAGAGACATCACTCCCGACAACAGCCAGGCGTCGTGCCACCGAATGGTCCCCTTCAGACTCCGCACATGGTCCCTCCGAAGAGCGGTGGAACTGCTAGTGATACCACCCGCTCAAATGTCCATATCCCCGGCTTCTCCGAGGCGGAAAATGACGATTTGGTCCGCGGTGTTACGGAGCTGGCGGCAACCGCCGCCGCCATCGCCGCCCGTGATGCTCGAAACCCACGCCGTGACCGACCACTGGGTTCTAATGTTGGTAGCACTTCGACTCACCGGCCTACTGTGATTCGAACCAGCACTTTCCCTGGTGTTGAGGAGGCCGGAGAGCATGCTCAGGCGCAAGATGGGCATGTCGCGCCAAATTGGAGCCGAATGAAAAGCTCTGTCATCTTATTAGGCGCCACCATCCTTTATGCCATCATCGCCGAGATCCTCGTTGACACTGTCGATGTTGTATTGGATAACTACGCAATTGACCCGAAATTTCTAGGAATTACACTGTTCGCTTTGGTTCCAAACACTACTGAATTCCTGGTCAGTACTCCTCTCCTGCTTGTGTTATCGATTACGAACGAAGCTAATCAGGGTTGTTTTAGAACGCCATCTCCTTCGCAATGAATGGCAACATTGCCCTATCCATGGAAATTGGTTCGGCATACGCGCTGCAGGTGTTACTGTTACAGAT
Source organism: Monosporascus ibericus (assembly GCA_004154915.1). Lineage (NCBI taxonomy): Eukaryota > Fungi > Ascomycota > Sordariomycetes > Xylariales > Monosporascus > Monosporascus ibericus. The sequence goes on from QJNU01000299.1 coordinate 38,965, forward strand.
CCCTGCACTTGTCCTATTCTCGGCTCTGTATCCTATAGCCCCAGTTGGCCCCGATTCGGACCCTCGCCACTGGACGTTCAGTCTCCTTTTCCCCCAATGGGATATGGTGACCGTCATTCTCTGTGTGTTCCTGCTGAGTTACATGTACGGCGAAGGCAAGAGCAACTACTTCAAGGGGAGCATCTTGCTCCTGACGTACTTGGTTGTGATCATAGGTTTCTACCTGTCGGGCTTTACTGAAAGCCACATGGGTATGGAGCGTTTCGACACGCTCAACACGGACGGTACGTGGAAGAACTTTAAAACGATAGGTCGAGGGACGAACGGAATAGCCTACGAGGCCTAAGCGGACTTCTGATTCCGCACCACGTACTCATTTTCTTTTTTTTCTTTTTGTACTTTATGTTCTGCCGATGGTGCTTCCCTACTATGTATATCCTGTATTGGGTCTAGCGTTGGCACCTTATTACGCGGTGCATGGCAGCGGTAGTTGGTTCGTTTCATGAGATTTTGGCCCGGGAGTGTATTTTGTTCTAGAGGCTTTAGGTAGTCGTACTCAATTGGTAATTCACAATCCCCGAGTCGGGTTCTGAGTTTCCGATGGTCGAAGTTTGGACTTCTGATCTTAGTAGTTATTGGCGATGATGTACGGGTCGAAGCGTGTGATGGCTTGGGATGGCGATGGGCTTTTCGTGGAAGTGTGGTTTTAGTCAACTACCCTGCCGATATATCTGACTTGGAGGGGATTACAGTGGAGGCGGAGTGCCGGGTGCTGCGTCTCTTATCGCGAGTACTCCGTCCCCGCATGAGCTTAGCTTCTGTGTATTCTAAGGAGCCTAGAGAAGGAGTCTGCCTAAGAACTGTGTTTGGACGCGAAACGAGGTATCTCTCCAGCTCCACCATCCCAGCTTGAGAGGCATGCGCAACGCCTCCATCGGCTCTGGCTCTGGCTGACCCATCCTCAAAGAGGACGCCTCCGCCGAGATACTGTTATCATGACGTTCTTGCAATATGGCGTGGGGACACGTGTGGGCGATTTGATAAAAGACTTGCCTCTGAAGACTGCTTGAATAGCTGAATATCTAGGAGATATCGATGACCTGGTCTACGTCGTACCAGGTGGGAAATCGTCAAGAACGGTCTCCCAGGACTCGAGAGGTTCCTCAGCTGTTGCGAGGCAACACTCAGATCTGGCACACACTATTTACACGAAGCTGCTTAGAGTGATGCGTCTCAGCCGCATTGAAAGACGAAATGGACCCGCGCAGACTGTATTGTAAGGATGTCGGACTGATGTGACAAGAAGTCTCCAGTGCTGATGAATACCTCGGGTTAGAGGATAATAAGGGGTATGCACCTCTTAACTGGGCGTGAGCATCCACCATACATACAATACGGCAGCTTCGGGACGTGATTAATGCCCGCGTAGTAAGTCGGATACGCAGAACAGCGCAAAATCATTCAGGCCTCTCATTGATAAAAGGCAGTTGGCGCACTCCTTATTCGGTTTTCGGGGTTTCAAGGTGGTGCTAGGGTTTTTGGAGGTTCTATTAGATGCGGGCCCGTATAGTGGCCTCGCCAAAGGCTTCGAGGCCCTCGGGCTCTTGTCTAAAAAAAACATAAAGATGCCAGTAGAAAAACTAAGAAGAGGCCAAGCCTTCTGCTGTCCTTCTTCCCCCTCCCCCTGCTCTTCTTCTTCGTCGTCGTTCTCCTCTTCGTCGTCGTTCTCCTCTTCGTCGTCGTTCTCCTCTTCGTCGTCGTTCTCCTCTTCGTCGTCGTTCTCCTCTTCGTCCTCTTCAGCTCCGGCTGCTCCCTCTCCTTCTCCCTCGGAGTCGTCAGAGCCAGATGAACGATATACGTTACTCCTTAGCAGGCAACTATATAACACCGGGCATAAAGGGTTTAAACGAACCGCTATCGACTATGAACCGCATGCCGTCCCCTGCGGGCACCGCCTGCCACGAGCTGGTCGACCAGGCGCTTCGTGTATTTGGTTACCCTATACTCCGCTTTATAGTTGAGTGTACTTGTTGGCTGTACGGCTCACTGAAGATAGGGGGCAGTATATATCCGGGAAGAACACCTACCCAGGACAACCGGCTGCACCAGCTCCTCCTTGGAGCTCCCCTCGTCATCGATATATCGGCGCAGAAGCCGCTCGAAGCGGTCCATCTGAGCCGAGGCCGTGCGGTTCGTAGCGGGTTCTTGGGTGGGTGGTCTCGGCGCCATGGTGGGTGCGGTTTTGGGGGGCTGACGATGATGATGATGATGATGATGACTGTCTTAGAAAAGGGTTATATAGTCTTTGCTCTGTGCTACTGGAAGAGAGGGAGATTGGTTATGCGTAGGCACAGCGTGTAGTAGAGTTACATGCATGCTGACGTGCAATATCTGTGTGCACATTTAGATAAGTTACAGCTGGAGCTAAGGAGGGTCGGGAGCAGCGGCCGGGTTAAACGAGGGTTGCAATCTGGTACCGCAACACCCTACGTTTCCGTCATGATAACACCAAGCAAATAAGACTTCCATAGCAAACAAGGAAAGTCCATGACTTCAGAGTGGATAGAGACACCAACACATACGATGCCATTCATATGCCGTAAATGGTGTTGTACCGTCCCTTAAAAGGCAGCACCATAAGACCTCCTGTCTTAATGTACCCGGCTATGGAATACAAGCTTTTGCTTGGTAGTGCTCACTGTGGATTACCTGGTGAATCAAGACGTTATGCTTATAATTCCTCCACTACCTCTTTGATACCTGGTTGGTACGTAATAGCATATTGATATCACACAATGCGGTTAACTCTGACCCTGAAAGTATCTTACGGTTATATAATGCGCATCTAGTGGTTCAAACGTCCAACTATTAGAGACATCCGAAAACCCGGCAGGTCTTTCAACCCTTTGCTGTCTTTAACGTGTGCAAAGCCGTCTTAATATTGGTCGTTTACATAGAGGTGCCATTGTAAAAGTGCCTGTTGGGCGTGGTACTCGCACTGATACTTGCAAACCAAAGATGGCACCCCGGCATTAATGTAACTCTGTCGAAGATAGGCGGACCATTATGGCGCCACTTTAACGACAGCCCTTGGGCAACTATCTAGTCTTGGAGTCGGATTAAAGGGTAGTAGTAGTAAAATCTTACGGTCCTGGCCGAACCTTGACTCCTACAACCCAGCCTGTCATGGTGAATATTCATCTTAAAAGCCATGGTTGTCAGTGCGGATGGTGGAAAAGAAGAGTTGCCCAGAGAGTATGTTCTTTCATGGGGGTGATATGAAAGGAGCGTTCTAAATTGCTACGGGGAGTGTCTCGGACGGGAACTGTAGCCTGGCTGACGAAATAAGCTAATCGTGACTATCTATGCGGACGAGAACACTAGCACATAGATCGACTGTCCTCCAAGGGGTCTGATCCACCAAGGCAGATAGTTCTCTCTGGTTCCATTCTCAGAAGCTTGATGGTCCCTTCAAGTTATATTTGGGAATCTAATAGAACACCACTTGCATATGAAGCCGGAGCACAGTCGGTGGTCATACATAGTTGAATCGGGGAAACCGATGAGAGCCCACTTCGGTATATCTGGATGAAGGCTACCAGGTTATTCCACTGGCGAGCGACTCGCATGGCCACGACACTGCCGAAATTTCACTGTCGTCTAAGGACATACTCTCTGTAGATGAATACTTAGGTTGAGTAGTTCCACATACTCCGTACGCTCTCATCGGCTCTAGCACGCTACACATGGTGGGAAGGCTGGGGCTAATGTACCTGGTATGCGGTCGGTTGCATTCATCATGTAGCTCGACCGTCAAGGGAGGTTGGGAGGCTCTAGGCTTCGTTGTTTATATCCACTATCCCACATTATGACAGGAAGATCGCCCATTCGTTTAGAACCAGAGCTCTAGGCCCGTCGAGCCACACTATCAAGAAACCGAGTGGATATGCACTTTGATGCGGCTCCTAGGTGCCGAGCAAACGGGCCGACTAGTGACGCAAGATATTTACGCAGATGGGTGAACTTCGTGGGATTTGCGCAGGGCCCAACCAGCAAGAAGTTCCCAACAACTGGAGGCAGCTAATGGTGAGCTCAAAAGTTGCTGCCTGCAAATGGTTTCGCTCGATACTACCAGTAGACTCTGAAAATACCAACGTTGAACGCCATGGAAGCCGAGCCGGATCATACCATGCAGATTGTTGTTGTAGCAGCTCTCTGATTGGCTCGCATTTCAGCGGAACTCTAAGGGATTGGAGATATCATTGGTTGAACTGACTCAAATATGGCGAGTAACAACCAATCATAAGCGCAAGAAAATGGCTTCCGCATGCACAGCCCGTAGCGCTTACCGCTTTGGGTAAAGGCTACCAACCACTGAAAATTTCTTTTCGGCCAAATTTTTGAGGCAGGCGGCAGAATCGATGATTGCGCTGAATGGCCCACACCGCTTTCAGAATATAAATGACTGGTCCTGGACCCTCGTAACGCTTTTGATTTTTCTTTCTTCTTTAGTCGACAATGTCAGTCCAACCCTCCCCCCATACTATTGAATCCCAATGAGCATCGCATGCTGACTAGAACCTCAATGACAGACTTCAGAGAATCATTTCTATAGTAGTCGTCTACCTCTGTATTCTCCAAAAGAGCTACAGATCCCACCCTGGAAGATGATTCAAATCCCGGTCGCCCTAGAGTGAAAACTTTGTACGGGGAGTCTGCCTCACGGCCTTCTCCCTTTGCTCTCGCCCTGTCCGCAAGGATGGCGGTCGGTCCTCGCGGCTGGCTGTATAGAGAGTGGTGATGATCTCGACCCCGATTAGCTGCGGTCTTGCCTTCGGGCGCGCGGCCGGGGTGGGCGATGTGGGAAGTCTGACAGGCCCTTTCTTTTTCGTTGCTCTCGTGTGCCGTTGCATGCGTAGTGAGGAAGAAGGTTTACTTCGATTCTGCCACTTGGCTGTTGCTGGTAGCTTCTGTTAACCGGCTGAAAATACTGTCGGTGTTACCACAACTCGCTCCGTTGGGCACTAAGCATACATTTGAACCCATATCAATCTGTCTAGACCTGGAGTCCTAAACGTGCTACGATAATGCCCCTGAAGCTATACTCGAGCGACTCATACGCGTATATAGACTTGGTATTCGGAAGCGCGGCAACTTTACGTTGTCGCAAATAACTACCACGGTACCTGAATAATAATAAAAGTGGCTGAGGAAACGCTATGGGTAGTTGCCCATAATGTAGGTCGTTTCTGGATTTGGACTTGACGTGCCTTCTGATCCCATGAAACCGAACCGCAGGCTCATCCACCCACAGCCTCCATTGCATGTGCTAAATGACAGATTCGGTGTGCAGCCTTGCAGATGCTGATTTAAATCGATTACGGAGTCTATGATGTGCGCCCGTGAGCGCCCATATTTATGACTGGCCCGACAGGAGAGATGACAACCGGAACCTACGTTCAGCGTTGTTGAGTAGTTGGATTGCGCGGAGTTGACGAAGCGGCAGGATCACTTGCGCATCTCAAAGGCCGCTGCGTTCATTCACGGTGCCAATCTTCGGGATGGTCCAGAGGCGAACGTGGTGGGGTATGTGTCTACTCGTCCGCGGTATCGTTGGGAGCGTCGTGGGGAATAATATCATTATGCGTTACAACTGGCAGTGTGAGGCTCAGCAGTGCATGCCTGTCACTATCTACTGGTTTTCCTACTCGTCTTTACTCCAGCCCAGGACGCATAGGTATGTCTCAAAGAAGCACCTTTTCTCTGTTGAACTTCCTATATACAAGCAGACCCGCGGCGCGCCATTGCCGAACGTCCTCCATAGCAGCAAAAGGTCTATCCCAACATGACCGATCGGCCGACTCAGACGAACTGCCGGATCTCCGGCAGGAACCCGGTATACGCGGCGCCCGAAGGCGGCTCCATCGAGTACATATAGTCTCCCCACCAGGGCCCGCCCGCCCACCAGAGCCAGCCGGCCCAGGCATCGGCGCTGTTCTCCCGCATGAAGGCGAGCATGTCCTTGACGGCGGCGATGCACCGCGGGTTGACGCCGCCGGCCGTCTCGCCGAGGATCCCGCGCTTGCCGTTCTGCCGCAGCCACTCGGTCGCCTCGGCCAGCCGCTCGCGCCCGATGGTCGCCGACACACACTCGGCGTGCGTCCCTGACCCGTCCGTGTCCAGGTACTGGTGCATCTCGTACACGATCTTGTCGCTCGGGTCCGTGAGCTTCACCATGTCGACCGCCGTCCCGCTCGAGACCTGTTTTGTTATTGTGTTAGTGACTGATGACATTTGCTATCTGTGTCTAGCTCGTCTACGCCTGCTGGTGGTGGCGTCGTCTGTGGTGCTGGGAGGACATCGAACGAGCACCGGGTAAGGAAAGGGAGGAGAAATGGACTAGGGCCGGACATACCCAGTGCCAGGCGCCACTCCACGAGTTGCCCTCGACGAAGATGTACTGCGACGTGGCACCGGCCGCGCGGATAGCGTCGATAGCGGCCTGGTTTAGCCTGTAGACGAGGTCGTTGTCCATGTCGTGGTACTCGTTATTCGTGTCGAAGATGACGAGGTCGTTGTTAGCGTAGCGAGCCGCGATCTTGGACCACCAGGCTCCGAAGCCCTCCACGTCGGTGATGACGTTCGAGTAGTAGCGGCCGAAGTTGTGGGGGTCGATGATGGCGTAGGCGCCCCTTTGGTAGTAGTTAGATTCTGCCATGCGGATATTTATTATGGTGGTGGAAGGCTGCCCTTACTTTCCGGTGATGTACTCGACTGTCTGCGAGATTTGGTTAGGTGCGGAATAGTTGGTCAGGTCAGGTTCCCAGGCGACTTACAGAGTCAAGTCCCGCAGCGTACGTCTCGTTGATGCTGCCCGCTAGCGAGGTGGGGATGATACGCTCCCTATGAACCGCTCAGCACAGGAATTTACCCTTCCTAGGCCCGTTGAGTGTTACATCATGATAGGCACGCGGAAAGTGTTGAACCCATCCCTCATGAGGGTCTTCATGGAAAATTAGCGCTTAGTGTCAGACACGTGGATTCGACCAGATTTATCTTACGTCGATTGCCGAGTTCGCAGGCCAGGTGTAGTGCTTTCCTAACTGTCCCGGGAGCGTGTCCTGACCGAATTCGGCTCCGGCCTGGTTGACTCCGGTGAAGTCGAACCCGCCTTGTCGCTTCCTCGGCGCCGCGAGGGCACCGGCCACGGCGGCCGCGCCGGTGATTAGATCGGCGAATCTCATGATATCTTGCGTCGCCTCAACAAACTTCTAAGACGCACTGCAGTAGAGGAGAAGAGCGGGCGGGCGGGATATGTCGTAGGTCCATCGCTAATTTTTATATTTCCCCAAATCCACGTAGTAGATAGTAGATATGGCGCGTTCCGATGCGGAAGTCGAAGCTCCGCGTCAGGTAAGATAGAAAGGTCATAGCTGGTCTGACTTTAATGAACCAGTTCTCCGCCGCGGTGCTGATTCAGGCACGGCACGACGCAGATCCGATAGATCGGGTCAACGACCCCATGAAATCTGAGGACTAGTTTGGCACCCTACGAAGATTACAGGTTACGAACCAGCCAACGAGAGTGGCCGAAGCCAAGCATCGTGGAGCGACCCCCCTACCTTGGCTCCGGAAGAATCCCACTGCCACCAATGCTTGGCCTTAATGCTTATTTCGAGTACAAGGAGGGACCACGTGAGCGGACCCCCTCTGGGCATAAGTTTCGAGAAAGGCTTAGCTAATAGTAATCTGGGCGCACTCGGGACCGCGGCGTTTTACTTCTATAATCTAAATTTTAGATTAGGGACTGCTGAATACGCACATAAGTTTCAACTCGAGTATGAGCTACCTTGAGCTCAATCGATGCTTCTTCCAGGGGGGGCGGAGCGTAGCACTCCGGTGGGGCGAATAAGTTCGTGGGGAAGCATTTCCCATGGGAGATCGACGCCCGTGAGCAGGGATACACAGCGCTCACACCGCATGTATCGCCGGTATTTACGTGACGCTGGAGAAGGGAAAGACGCTTTGGAAGTCTAGGAACGCGCAGGCGTCATTACGGGTTAATGGAAGGAAATCCGAGAAAGCCGAGCGATGGAGGGATGATCCCGCCTCGGAGGACGGGGAGTTATACAGGCAGGAAGGGCCACCTAATCTTCTGAGATGGGGCGACCAGGCCGTATAATTTGTCTTGGGTCTTTGACATTATCTATATGAAACCTGTATAGCTCTGGAGCCGCACACAGTGAGGCGCCAGCACTCATGCCTCCTACTATCCCGTGTGTTCGTACGCAGTCTCGACATTCGATTCCTAGATGGAGTATTCCCCCTCGCCATTTGAGGCTTATAGTCTAGGCACGAGGCATTACATAGTATGAATGAGTGAATAGGAGGCGACCAAGACCCCAGTTAGCGTGTGCATCGCGACAACGGATAAGCGAAAGAGACAAAAGAATTCTACTGGACATAGGTAGGTACATAATGGGGAGCATCAGCTCGACGGATGTCGCCGGGTCCTCCAAGGTCATGGAGGTTACCTGTGAAGCTGCTCATCACTTAGTCCAACAATAAAATTTTGCAGCGCAGTAAATATATGCCTTACAATTCCATTAGTTATAACCAAGAAGAGACGTTCGACCTCCCCCGTGACCTGGAATTCAGCTCTGATGAATAAGGAGGGCACCTAGACCTTCGCAGCGTAAGCAGTGATCCCGGCTTCGTTTAACGAACAACCAGAGAGAATTGTTATTCAAGCGGGGAAAAACAGTACTATATATATGCGATTTCCTAGAAGCTCATACCTACCACGCCTTTCGGTGGCGCGAATACAATAAACTAGGATAGAAATGGCAGGATGGGTTCAGGATTCGGACAGCAGCAACGCCAGCTGGTCTCGTCCGGCAGTGATTGTGCCAGCTGCGACTTAATCGATAAGCGGGCAGATCGAGGTTGACATGCCGCTTTTTGAAGACATTCGACGGTACTCATCTCCCAATCGCGACGCAATTCAAGCCCCCGTAGCCAAAAATGCAGCCGACACGCTGCCTCCTGAAAGGCCGATCAGTGTGGAAAGGTCAGTAGTGCCCGTCCTTCGACAGATGCCCGGTACCTACGCACGGCAGAGCTAACGCTTAATCCCGCGCGCGCGCAGGCCCTCACATCGTCCCGTAAGAAGACCAAACCGGAAGCTTTCCTTCTCTCCTCTCTACCACTCCAAGGGGAAATTGGGGGGGGGGGGGGGGGGGGGGGGGGGGGGGGGGGGGGGGG
>QJNU01000299.1:48238-88632 GCA_004154915.1 Monosporascus ibericus
CCCCCCCCCGGGCAAATGGGGCCCCCCCCCCCCCCAACCCCCGAACAAATTCTTAGACCCAGGCAGCTCACCACCGCATGTGTGACGGATAGGCTCCCGATCGTGCGCCCGGCGCCCGGCGAGAAGGTGCGGCCGATCAAGACGCAGGCGCGGGCCGCCACCATCCTGCCCAACTTCGTGGGGCTCAAGTTCCAGGTGTACAACGGGAAGGTGTACAACGAGGTGGAGATAACCGAGGACATGGTCGGGCACAAGCTGGGCGAGTTCTCTCCGTACGTTTTCCCTTTCTCCTCTGTCTCTCTTTTCTCTTTCTACGTTGTATACCTACCTTACCTGTATCGATCCATTGCGAGCTGCTTGCTCCTTTTCCATGTTGCGTGCGTAGCATCTACTATTGGCCCATAATGAGACTAGCCGAGCTGACCCTGTGGCTACTTGTTTTTTTGGCGGGACAGGACGAGGAAGCCGTTCATTTGGTCTCGGGGTTAAGCAAGAAGAGGGAGAAGAAGACGAGGATTACGTAGAGATATGTGCATACCTCGGCGTTCTGGGCACTTGTAGGGAGGCATCAATCAAGGATAAGGCCCATCATTGTACAACATCACCTGTACGAATTAAAACATATGGGGAAAATGTAGATCGCTGGAAAACTTCGATGGTATCATTAATTAGTTGCCCTTGAGACATCGCTGTATATCTTCGTGTGTGAGCCTTCTACGGCAAATTTTGTATGCGATGCAGATAAACCTCGGTGCGAACTTCTCTTGAGAGCGAAGCCACCGACCCTTTCCTGAGCGCCGAATCCCTAATGCAACCAGACTCCCCCCTACCATTGTCCGTAACCCTTAGCTGTAGAGAGATATTCTTTAGTCGTTAAAATGATAGTAGTGTCTCCTCAAGCCAAGCCAAATCCCCAATTTCCGTCACCTGAAATAACTTCCAGTTCCAGCCTTCGTAGTCGCTTTCGAGGTGTTTGTTGTTCATCATGGGATGTAGACAGCCAGCAGGATCCAGCATCCCCCGACTTATCTGTAGAACTCGCTTCGCTTGATGTTGACTCCGTATTCGCCCACTGCCATACCGAGGTCTTCCATGGTGAGGACCGTACGGTTCTGGCTTCCGCCCTGGCCACCGCCACCGTAGCCTGCTCGCTGGATGCCCAGAGGACCGCCGCGTCCCTGGTCCTTGGCCCCCTGCTGCCCCTGGCCTGGGATTGGAATTCCGGCCGCCGCACCGAGGTTGCCCATCGGGTTGTTGGCGTTGGTGTTGGAGGCACGAATGCGGCTGTACTGGTAGGAATCGGCAGCTATGTCGGCGACGAACTTCTGAACTGCTAGAGCGATGAGGCGCGCCAGGCGGGGATCGGTGTGGGGAGGCGGCGGCAGGCCAGCTTTCGTCATGTAGTAGTTGGTGACCGCATCGGGAATCTGTCTAGGGTCAGCGCGACATCTCAGGGAGGGCGCGCTAGTAGAAATTCAAGACTCACGATGGGTGCGTAGTCATCCATCTTGGTCAGGAACTCCTTCAGCGAGATATCCTTGCGGGTCGGCATCTTGGCCTCCGGGAGAACGGGGACCTCCTCCTCGGGCGCCATCTGCTGCTGATCCGCAGGCGGGACCTGCTCAACGTTCTCGGTGGGTGCGCTCGCCATTGTTTCGGTGCGCAAGCGAATGCGGGGGAGAAGTGTAGATCAACGGAAGAGAGACGGATGTTGCTGAAGAGATACTAGAGGTTCCGCAATTGTCGCTAGCTGGAAATTGGCGGTCAGATGGAGAAGAAGCGCGTTACGATGTGAGTGTTTTTCGGGAGGCGTTTGTGCTCTGCTCTAAAAAGCCAGAATTGCTAATGCGCCTCGCCTCGAGACGGCTCAGAAACGTGGAATGATGCACGTGCCAGATCTAGAATGGATGGTCTCCCGTGAAGTCGCGATTGCGATGGCAGTACTGACTTGGTCGGTTCGGCGCCCGTAGAATGAATACGTGAATTTCCGCCGAAGAAATTGAGGATGATGATGTCGCAGTATTCGACGATCAGATGGTGATGATGGAGATGATTGAAAGATGGTTTGCGAGCAAGCCGAGGATGACAGTGTAACTTGGAAACGGCAGAATCTCTCACCGCCTACTGCTTTTGGGTATGTCGTCAGCCGTAGCTCAGTAGTTGGTCGCGAGCTCAAGCTTCGGACCCCAGTGGGGGCGTTGGCCGGGCCGTACGGGTACAACTTCCGTTGCTGCGAATCCCGTCGCCTTGAGGAGCGCTTGATTTCCCAGCCTAAGAGCTGATGACCTAGTCGATCTTTATGTGTGAACGGCAACCAAGTCTTCGCCGTCGTTTTGAATGACTTGCAGAAACGTCTGTCTAAGAAGCGACGTGGTGTGGAGTTGGACCGATCGGAATTGTCCGTCGTGGTTGAAGAAGCTCTGAAAGTTTGTTCAACAATCGAAGGGAATTCCTGGTCGAATTGGAAACATTAACCCGGCTCCGAATGGAATGGGCGGAAGTTTATCCGTGCCGAGTAATTGAGGTCGAAGGGCATTGTCTTCGGGATGGCCTTGAGCTCGACGGGGTACTTGACGATGGTGGGGGTTGCCGATATCGAAGGATAACCTGCGGCCCTGGGTTATTATTCCGTATACATGTCGCCGCGGTGCCCTTCCGAGGTCGAACATCTCCTGTATTTGGGTCAAGGACTACATGGGTAGGTAGTTGAAGTCGGTCTACCTGTATATCCAGGACGGCCTGACAGGGACTGCTAATACGGGCTTGTGGACGGGACGCTGCATGGCTAATGGGCGAATTTAAGATAGCACCAACGATGGTTCATTAGCCTATACATCCATGACGCCGTCAACATGATGTCGCAAGACCATGGAGTGCTGCCTTCGAAGCAGCAGGGGAACGCCCCGGTATGCCTCGCTGATCGTCCCATATGTTCGAGATGCTATGCTGGTAAACATGCTGCATTACATTGTTGTGTTGAAGCATTGAACTTCCTGTGGTCTTTCTGCAATTGCTTTGGTGCGGAAAGCCAACGCGATGGTCGACAACTGGAGGCGTTGCCACCGCGACGCGGTCGCCAGGCGACCAAGCAAGCCCGGTCCCAACAGGACTGACTGGTGGCTATCTCGCCCGGGCATTGATACACGAGATAAATCATCACGTGGACACTGTATTCGATACGGACACTTATCATCCATGCTCGTGGATTAGATGATGAGCTTCGTGAAGGTGATCTATTATTCCTCTTCCCCTTTGACTACAGTTCATATCTTCCTTTCCTGCCACATATTTAAACCGCCGGAAAGGTCACCCGATCTCATATGTTATGTACTGTATTGGTCTATCCGATTCGTCACTTTGTGACTATCAACTATTTCTGTCTCGCTGCGTGTACATACAATTCCTGCTGGATCCATTTGCATCCGGTCTAAGCAATGTCCCGTTCTACGCCCGAACGTCTCAGGTGTACTTTTACTTGAGACGGTAGTCAGCCCAGTCGTGGCTTCAGGGTTTATTCAACATGGAGTGCGTATCCTGGATAATCTTACGCCTCGATGATACTCGACAGCCCTCCATGTCTGACCTCATCTTAGGCACTTCTGGACGGTTGGTGGTGGTGCCGCAAGGGAGCCAACGTCGCTGAGGCGTTCCTAAGGCTCACGGAGGATGGCAAAAGTTTGTAGAAAGTCTAGACGCCTGAGACAATTCTGATAGTAGAGACTTGTCCAATTGAGGGGACCTCTGCCCAAGAAAAATCCGGCTATAAGCCGGGTCCGCTCCAATCATCTGCGGGTTGCAAGGGCTGGCAGAATGTGACTAGGTAAGGTCGAAGCGACCTGTCTGAGAGCACGATGTCAGTAGACCGCTATGACCGGAAGTTTAACGGGCAAGGAGCGGCAAAGGGCTTTGAGCTAGACTTCGACTTACTTACACAAGAGGCAAGGGATTCCCTATAATGAGGGAATTAAGCGGCATGCCATGAATAGCAGCTAAGATGCGCCTGCGAAAATAGGGCTTGGATCGTCTTCGGTCAACTAGTTCGCAGGTCTTCTTCATTGACGGATCCCAGTAAGGGGCTCAACCATCTGGGCCTTGAGATACCTGCGTACCCAAGCTGGTTCGACTCGCCAACATCGAGCAATGGGGTTCTTGCTGAATACTCTTCGAACGTCTTGGAGTTCCTCAAGCTCCTCTCAGCCTGTCCCCACAGGCTCGGGCCGATGAGAGAAGACGAGCTTATACTTGACGATCTCGACTACCTCGAGCTCATCTATGGTGGTGTCTGAGGTCGAACCCGCCATGTTGACATCCTGGCCATCTGACGCCCGCTTCCGGATGACCGCTAATGCTCTCGGTAGTTTCTTGACCTCCCCGGTGAGTCTCTGGTGCTGACCAACATAGAGGTGAACCTGTTTCATCCAAGAAGTGCTGGAGGGGTCTTGGAATTCTGGATTGTAGTCCGGGAACGTAATCCTGCCGATTGGAATCTCTTCAGATTTCCCTTCGCTCTCTGGATCTGCCTCCGGCAAGTTGATGGTGCCCTGTAGTTCCAAGATGGCTAAGCCAGATGGTGTTCGAATGAGCTGTGGAAGAGGGTTATCGGCGATCCCTTCGCCACTGGTCCTCTGAGGATGTAACTTCACAGTAGGCGCCATTTCCGAGTATTCTTAGACCGCTAGACGGATATGAAGCATGCGAGGATATATGTCTTGGTATGTTAGAACTGACCGGAAAGCGACAACAACGGACCTGTACGCGCCAAGACGTGCCAAGATGCGCTGCCGGTTCAATTTCGGTCGGAAGTGCAATGCGGCATGGCTGCGTAGTGGTCTGTGCACAGAGCCCTAGGTACGTACCTGCCAAGGCTGTTTACTCCCACTCCACCCCGAAAAATTGCCATTAGCGAGTCCAAAAATCCATCACAATTTCCTCCTCCAAACTTTTGGTGCGGGTTCTCTCAGTTCGACTTCCTCTCTAGTCAAGACCACACGACCAGTTATCACCAACCCCGGGTCGCACCTCCGCCAACACCGCCGAGATGAAGTTGAACATCTCATACCCTGCCAATGGCAGCCAGAAGCTGATCGAGATCGAAGATGAGCGAAAGCTCCGAGATTTTATGGAGAAGCGCGTATGTTCTGTTCCCCGTTTGCACGAAAAGACGACACGAGACGTAATTTGCGGATATTCGACCTGTCTGCGTGATCCCACGATGCACTCGAATGTCCCCGACCGTCCCTTTCGTATTTCGTAGCTTTGCTCTTATGGGGGCTTCGAGCTACAATGGATAGATAAACTAATATAACCTGTTCTCATTAGATGGGTCAGGAAGTACCCGGCGACAACCTCGGCGACGAGTTCAAGGGCTACATCTTCCGCATCACCGGTGGAAACGACAAGCAGGGTTTCCCCATGAAGCAGGGTGTCATGCACCCGACCCGTGTCCGACTCCTCCTCTCCGACGGCCACTCCTGCTACCGAGCCCGCCGCACCGGTGAGCGCAGGCGCAAGTCTGTCCGCGGCTGCATCGTCGGCATGGACCTGTCCGTCCTCGCCCTCGCCGTCGTCAAGCAGGGCGAGAACGAGATCCCCGGCCTGACCGACGTCGTCCACCCCAAGCGCCTCGGTCCCAAGCGAGCCACCAAGATCCGCCGCTTCTTCGGTCTCAGCAAGGAGGACGATGTAAGTAGAACATTCGTCTTCGCCTGCCCGGTCGTTGCTACTGCGGGATGAGAGAGAAGAATCCCTTGCAATGAATATCACCGAGTAGAGTCTGAGTGGAAAAGAGTGAACACACGAGGGAGGCTAATACACCCGGGTTCGGCTATAGGTCCGCAAGTATGTCATCCGACGAGAGGTCCAGCCCAAGGGTGAGGGCAAGCAGCCTTACACCAAGGCCCCCAAGATCCAGAGACTGGTCACGCCCCAGCGTCTCCAGCACAAGCGCCACCGCATTGCGCTCAAGCGCCGCCAGGCCGAGAAGGTCAAGGATGAGGCCGTACGTTATTCCTACGCACCCTCCCTCTCATTCACGGACTGTGTACTAACAATTCCGAACAGAACGAGTACGCCCAGATCCTTGCCAAGCGTGTCCAAGAGGCCCGTGCCCAGAAGGCCGATGCCCGCAAGAGACGGGCAAGCTCTCTGCGCAAGTAGATTCTTACAGGCGTTGGGTTGGTGTCTTCTGGTTCTTGCATTAGGGAATAAATCACGGCAATGGCATTGCGGTATGGCTAGTTCGCTCATGGCGGGTGAATGGGGCCAGGTGTATTCTCGGCACAAAAAATATGAGATCAAGATTCCCAAAAGAGGTGTTCCGACCCAAGTCTCGCTTGCTCAGTCGCTTTCCCGCAGTAGATGCCTAATCCGTCGAAAGAAAAGCAAGGGGCGTGCCATGTTACATATACGGATTAGGAGTACTGCGCAGACCCGTGCTAGACGCCGCTCTCAGTGCGGCGGGCTAAGTGTTGAATAATATCGACCGTTCTCCGTAATATCGGTATCCTACAGCTACTGGAGGTGGAATGAGTGCATTGTATTATGTCATCCCTTGCATTTGCATTTACTTGGACCTCGACAGGATGGATTGCGCCCAGACCACGACCTTGTAGAGGCTGACTGGGCAGGCTTTCCTTGTAAGCTGACCCATAGTCTATCGACTCCTGATCTCCACACCCCCAAACCGGTAGCCTCGAGATCACCCACCGAACATAGGAGGAGGAGATGCAACTGCCGTTACGGCTACACCAGATTCTGCACCTGGGAGCGGGCAGCATGACTTACGCGCATACTGACACGGCATGTAGGATACGGTATGTATGCTAATTCGGCACATGCGGAGATATGTTCGAGGGGCAGCATCACGATATCTTTTGTTTGCTTGCTTGCAAAGACGAAGAATATCATCTCGCGATCTTCCCGATCCGCGGACGACAGACACATCAGACGGCCACGCTGCCGTCGGATTGCTAGATACAGCATTTGGGAATATTTTCTAACTCCCTTTTCCCGCCGTGATACGCATTAACGCCATGAGTGAATGGACATGCAGATATGCGAAGTAGTGGGACGTCCAAGCGTACGGACATCCCTCGGGGCTAAAAGAGAGGAACTGCCCTCCGTACAAAGGCCCCAGGTTCAGCGGACCGATCCAGATAAAGGCAAGCCTGCCCACGAGGTTTGAGACACGTTTCGGGCCCAGATCTTCCTCGCCGAATGAAATCTATAACTCATGTATGCCCCCGAACCTGTCTATGGCATATGCAAGCGAAATCCTTATAACGCCAGAAAGACAAATCCAGAACCAAAACTTTTCCGCCCTGATTTCTGTCTACCATCCAGAGGGTGGTGGGTATGTGCGCTGCACCAAATCTGCCTAGTAGGTTTTTCTGCCTCTTCACCATATGACCGGGGCCCCATTACGCCGGGGCATGGCTGAATAGGAAGCTATAAAATTTGGTTAGCGGGGTGACCCCTACATCTACACCTCCACCAACTTTCGGGTCCAGCGAAACATACCTAACGCTTTCTCCGTTATGCGTCCGTCGAATAGCCTCTGCTATGGTAGGGCTCACATCGATGACCTTGATCTTCTTGCAACGGTTGACTTTGTCCCCGAGAGGGACAGTATTCGTAACGACAATCTGGCTTAGTACGCTGTTATTAAGAATGTTGATAGCATCGCCGCTCAAAATGCCATGTGTGACGATTGCAATGATCTCCCGGGCTCCGTGCTCCCGGACGGTAGCTGCCGCTTTGCTGCAGATTGTAGTCAGTAATATGACATCTAAGGGCCCTATCTGATCGGTGCGCTTACGCCAAAGTGCCGCACGTATCTGCCATATCGTCGACCAAGATGGCGACCTTGTCTACGACATCACCCACGAGCACCATTCGACCAACTACATTGGGTCTGGGGCGCTCTTTGTGGATAAGGGCAAAGCCACGATCGAGACGGTCTGCTATTGACGTAGCCCTGAGAAATCATTAGCTCCTCCCGCGCCTATGCATCCCCGAAGAAGCATGTCAAGAATAAACGGGTGACAACCCACCTCTTCGCACCGCCGGCATCTGGACTGACGATGACGATGTCTTCGCCGTTGAGGTTCTCCCGGATCCATCGCAACACGCTGGGTTCGGCATAGAGGTTGTCGACGGGAACGTTGAAGAAGCCCTGAATCTGGGAGGCGTGGAGATCCATGGTGATGACATGGTTGCAGCCGGCAGTCTGCAGCATGTTGGCGATGAGCTTGGCGGAAATGGGGGCTCGGCTCTTATCCTTCTTGTCCTGCCTCGCATAGGGGAAGTTAGGGATGACGGCGGTGATTCGCCTCGCCGAGGCGGTTCGGCAGGCATGGATCATGATCAAGAGCTCCATGAGACCGTCATTGATATCGCCAGGGGCGGTGGATTGCAGGATGAAGACTTTGAAGAAGCACCAGCAATTAGCGGCGAGTCCGGGCTGGCTGTAAACTGGGTATTCGTACCATCTTCGTCTCGAATCGATTCGCCTACAGTCACGCTCGTCTCCTGATTCGAATAGTTCATGCTCATAGTCTTTGCGATCTCGATGCCGAGCCTATAGAGACAGAATCGAACTTAGCAGCCATTGCCTCTGAATTCCCCTATATTTCCCGAATCGCCTTTTGTATTGTATTCGCATCGCTGTTGCCCACGATTGGAGCAGACGGGTTGAACCGTCTCACGAGACGGGGAGGCGGCGGGATGCATCGCGACCGGAATAAGATGGGATGTCCGGTAACGACGTCATTGCGCTTCCAATTAGGGACAAAAAGAAGAAAGGGAAAGCGAACTCTTACTACACAACTTGAAGCGACCGAAGTAGGAAAGAGGAAGACACATACCGGTCAGCCACGGCCTTGGCAAGACTCGGGTGGCTGTTGCCCGAGAGCAATTTGATCTCGTTCGCCATGTCGGCCATATTGATCGGAGGGGGAAGAGGAACTGGGGGCAGCTGCTGAGCTTCACAAACTTTTAAGGGACGGAGCCGGAAGGGGGTAGGGTTAGCACCTGGCAAGCACACAGCTAGGGTGAGCAAAGGCGCCCTGTAAGCTGGAAGCTGGGTAGAGGGCTAAAAGAAAAAAGAATTATTGCTGCGAATTGCGCCGCTGATGTGCAGTGATACCTGGTGGCGGTTGAGAAACAAGCCAATGACGAAGGGGAGGGCGTGAAACGGTGACCGCGGGGTAAGACAAGGGAACAAAAGTCTTCAGGATCTCGGAGCCGGTCCTGTGCTGCTTTCGCCGTGATCTGGTTGGAGGATGGGCCGCGCTGAACTATGGAGCTACTGCAGTGGTCGCTGAGATAATTACTGCTTCAGGTAGGTTAGGTATTAGAGTTTGCCAGACTCCAGAGCTAGTTGTTTCTTCTTCTTCTTTGCACGGTCGATAAGAGATGAAGATAAGCGCAATAAGTATAGGATTTTGAGGTATCATCCGTGTAGGTAAAAGATATCAGACGAGCAAGTTAGGATATGGACGGACAAAGACATGGAAAGAGTTGCATGTGCATGAGGTTAAAGAGGGTTACTTAAGTACCCAAGCAATGAGGAAAATATCAACTACGTTATGTTTCATGATTGGTTCAAGAGACTCTAAACTCTAGTTCGGAAACTTTCAGAATAGCTTCCTTAATGACCTTTTTGCCGGCAATAGTACAAAGGTCGGAACTTTCGACGAATCAAAATGAATCGGCCGTCGACCCACAATCCTTTCAGTACCGATCTCGTAGTTGAAAACCTATATCCGTACGTTCAGCAAAGGTTGAAAAAAATAATCGCTACTAAGGTGCGGTTCGTAAACTTTCGGAATGGCTTACCCGATAATCTTTTTAATGGCGATAATGGGGGGGTCAGAAATTTCGACGAATTAAAATGAATCGGCCGTCGACCCACAATCATTTCAAGCGCCGATTTCGTAGCTGGAAACTTATGTTCGTGCATTCACAAAAACTTAAAAAGGTTATGGCTGCTGATTGGGTCCGTCGCCGATTAAAAATATTCGACCCACCAGCAAAGCCCAAATTATCTTGGGCTCAAGCCCCATAATACATCGTTGGAAAACCCTAAATGTCTTCAGAATAAGCTGCTGATTCTGAAAGTTACGAACTGCCCCTAACACCGGATATCGTCGGAAGTATGACTGAAGTAATTTTTTTTTCCCCCGGTATTCCGGAACCTGTAGCCCAAGTTGCATCAAGCAACCAACTAACTCGCTGCTCAGCCAGTGAGTAGCACTTGCTGGAAGAAACGCCCTACTACGAGCCACCGGACGACTTATACCCCGGGTGAGCAAATACGGGGGCGCCTTCTCGACGTCGCTGTCTTGCGCGAGGGCGAACCGCGCCAGGCGGCGGACCGAGACTAAGTCCAGGTCGCGGAAGACGAGCAGGGGCGGGTCCCCGCAGTATAAGCGTCGATGTTCACGAGGGTGCAGTTGGCCGTCTCGGGATAGAAGGCGTACCGGGTGGGCAGCGAGACGGTGGCCTTGGCGCGGCCGCGGAGAGGGTCCCACCAGCGCGTAGCGTTCTGCCGCTCATACTCGACGCTGAAGTCGACTTCCTGATGGTCTGCAATGGTTTCCGGGTCGTCAATCGGCTTGTTTTCCACATCGGCGAGGATCTCGGTGGCTTCCTTTTCGCGCTCGTGGGCAATGAACCATTCATGTTCCTCCCTTAGTAAGAACGTCGTAACTGTTGCTCACCGGAAAGCGGAAAGCCCACCTCGGGGATTCCGGCAGCCACAGCAAAGTAGCGAAAAGGACAAACCAGAAAATGAGTTAATCTGTATTCTCACGTTAGCAATTTCTTGCCATTCGACGTGCCGGATCGGACGACATGGTATAGAGATAGGCCGACAAACAAGAAAAGGGGCGGCCACTGATACTCACCTGGACAGCCAATGAGAACCGCCAAGTAACGGAGCCTCCGACGAAGGACACACTGTAGTTGATCTAGCTGCTCAGAAAGTAGCCGATGATGTTCGTACTCGTCTCGAAGACCACAAGGAGCCTCGGTTGTTGACTTGGACCTCACCGTCTCCCACATGGCAACATTGGCCGTGTTGATTCCCTTACCGGTCCTGAACTAAGGGCGTTAGCACCACACGCTCCTCTGTTAAGGCAAGATCCAAGTGCCTCCCACAGTGATACAACTCACCCGGTGAAGATACGGCCGACGATCATGTGGGGGACGTTGGAGGGGCTTGTCTGCAGAATCGCACCGATGGCCATTATGAGGGGCCCGATGACAATCGTCTTCTTGCGCCCGTATCTCTCTGATAGTGAAGCCGGCAGCAGCACCTAGAAAATAGCCGATTGTGTAGGTAGATGCGATGATGGAGAGAGTGCTCCTCGTCTCAGGTCCATTGGCGTTATGGACGTCGAGTTAGTCTTGCGTGGTGACCATATCGCCTGGGAAACAATCCGTACCAGTATCGGCTTTGAAATCGTTATGTGGGCGAGGCTAACTTGGTCGTAGTCAAACAAACTCATATCACTGGAGCATGCCACCCGGGTTGGATGTTGGTTATCAAGTTCCCCTGACAGAGCCTCTTGGACCAGGGGCTCGACTTACGGCGATTCAGAAGACCAGACACCTGCCCCTGAGCTCGACATAGAGCTGCTTCGCCTTTGCTACCGCCACATCTGCATACGCCTCTCGAACCTAGCCAAGGATTTTCCTCCCTTCCGACACAATCTTCTTGACGTATACAAGAAATAAAGACGGAGCATTGGGTCCACAAAATCGACATGGGACGTGGGACGGGTTCACATATCTCCCGGCCTCCAGATTAGAGGTGGAGAGCGATCAGGGACCGTCTACAGAAGTAATGAAGCATCTAAGCTCATGGCGTGTTCAAGGGGGTTCTCCACGGGAAGGATATAAACGTGTATATCCACAATAATCACATACCCAAAGAACTGGATATCTACTAGGTAGCCGTACTACACAAGGCAGAGATTGGCAGCCTCCTTGAGGTTGTGACCTCGTCTATCATTGGCTGGTCGCCGCAGCGGTTCTGGCTCTAGGGACACCGTGCCTTCGGCGGCCGTACACCGTATGCACCGCCGAGTATAGTGTCGTACAGCCTTTTGGCTGGTCTTAACCACCCATACGGATCCCCTAGGACTTGCTAACACCTAACCTACTCCGACATATCTTCAAAATCCCCATGGAGTATAGTAGGGCTGAGACTCCAGATCTCCGAGAGCTCGTCGCCACGTGGGGTTCCCCGGAACCCCAGTATCAGTGTATCACTTGGCGTCAACTGGGATCGGGGTTTGTCTTGCGGGGGTTTCTTGAACTGGCGGCTTTTATGGGAAGACTTTTCCATTTGGGTTCGGCTACGATTTGTACGTATTGAAAGCTTCGCGAGTTATATTATATGTCGGCTACTAATCACGTTGATCGACAATGTTCTCTTGGTGAGACCGAGACTGAAAAGACAAGACATTAGGTAGGATCTGCAGACAACAAGAAGCCCAGCCCAAATCTGGGTATACTACATGTGTACTCGATGGCTTGAAGCTTGTCGAAAGCTTGCGTCGCTTGCTTTCTATGTACGTAGGGTCGTCCCCTCCAGTGCCCGCCGCCGTCTCTGCCGTCCCTCAGGCTTACGGCTTGGTTAAAGGAGTCAGGGATTGTTCGGACGCCGTTCAAGTTCTTCGAGCCGAGCTTGGCGTAACAGTGCGGTCCCTACATGGGACTGTGGTTACATACGAAGCGGCTTGGCTCTGGGAAGAACGCGGTTTTATCATGACATGAATCTACCTATCATCCGAACAGAAAAACTAGACTAGAAGTTCCCTCATACCGCGGGGACTGCTAAATGGTTGGCGAGAGATTCCAACCTGGTGTTACTCGAAGATTAATAAAACTAGGAAAGAGTTGGGGATAGAACTACAAGCTTAATTCGGCAAATACCAAGACCATTGGTATAGGAAAATCTCACACGTCCATAAAGAGTTAAGAATAAACCTCCGCATTCGATTAATAGCTACGGTAAAGTCTATGACTTCTTAATTTACACTGCAACGTGGGTGAGGTTTTGGCCCCCTCTCCTGATGACTATCGCCTGCGCCAATGGCCTGCACTCCAATGTCATAGAGAGTAGTCATCTCCTGGGCTGGTCAACCGGTCCCTCTTGGGACCGCCGCCCCGGTACAAAAAGATTTCGTTCGGCTGCGTATGTATTAGGCAAAACCGAAATAGTCGCTGCCGGCTGTGATAGCCTTCAGGAGCTGCCGACGAAGAGTATCATAGCTCTCGTATTCGGGAAGATCAAGCTCTATATATCTGTTAGCAATTGTCTATGTTTATTTGCAGGGTGTAGGAATATGTCTTACGGTTAAAGCATGTGTGAGAGCTCGGCAAACGGTCCTTGTTACCGTAATCGCGATGGATGTTGAATCGGTTGATGCCGTTCATACCCTCAAGCTCCTTGAACCCGTTTAAGGGAACCTTGCTTGTTCCCGTCACGAATTGGAGAAGTTTTGCAAGTTCTTCCTTGTCAAATGATCGGACTGCTCGCCAGAACCACTGGATCTGCGGGGAAGACGGCGTATAGTTGTGATATTCGGTGTTGCTCTTCCAGTCGTCTACGTCGATGTCCGGTAGACCCGAGATCAGGAGCTCCAGTTCCTGCTCGTTGAAGATGGAGATGAGTTCGGCAGGTATAATCTCGTGGAAGCCTGCGAACGGTTAGCACTTGTCTGTTTGAACTCAACTGGGCCACCTCGACTCACCTTTGAGGAAGTTCTCCATCTGCTCCTTGACGGAAGATAGCAGCTTATGTTCGACTACGAGGCGGACATAATCGTGCTTGTTTTGTTCGGTGACAGGGATGTTGCGGCCGTTCTCACACAGGTCCTCGATTCTAGTCACGCCAAACACGTCATCCTCAACCGAGAACGTCTCAGTGATAATATCAGTGATGTCATTCTCGAGCATCCAGACGAGAGACTTGTAGTAGTCAGGGTCGAAAGACTCCATGTCTTTGACGGAGACGGGCTTGCCTAGGATTCGCTTGTAGACCGCGCGGCTGAAGTAGCAGTCAAGCACGCGACCTTCGTAGAGAGCCTTGCCGATAATCCTCCCGATGAATTTGAAGAACATTAGATGTTCATCGTTGATGCCGCTGAGCTTGTTCGGGTGGAATGTCGTGCGGTCGCTTGATACCGGCACGAACAGGGCATAACCCGGGTTAAACATCTGGCGCGATAGCACTTGGAACCACTCTCTGGTGACACCGCCTGCGTCCACACCTTCTTCTCCATGGAATCGAATACTCAGCTTGCCAAACTTCATTTCATCACCACTCTTGAAGTAGAGCGACTTGAAGGAATCGTGGAAAACCTGCTCGCGGCGCACCTGGAGCTGAAGTGTCGGGAAGCCACGCCCGGGAGCTTGCTGGTTCCTGTTGTGGACGCTGCGATTGAACCAGTTACGTTTATTGTCGAATTCGAGAACTTTCGGGTTCTTCACGAGATGTGAAAAGGTGCCCTTCATGAGTGAGGGGTTGTTCCGGACAAGCTCATTGAGAATCCGGCGGTGCTCTTCGGTGAAGGTGAAGAATAAACTAGCTATCTGAGACTCCGGTTGTGGGCTCGAAAGTAACATCTCCTTGCTGTTCTGGTTCTGTAACTGTTGCGCCTCGGCCTGGGCTGTGTCCTTGCAGACCACCATGAGGGCTTCAATCAATGGTAAGAGAATGGTCGCTACGTTCATCAAGCCTTCTCGTTCGCGGATTGCGGTCAGACAGGTGCTCAACTTTTCCCACAGAGCGTTGAAAGTTGGGTTGTTGTAAAGCGTGGCGAGGAGATCTTGCTTCTTAGTTTCATCCGTGGCAGCAGAGCTTCCACTTGCATCAGATTTCTTTTGCGCGAATAGATGGTCGAGTGCGGTCAAAACGCGGAGCAGTTTGTTCTGATCCGAAGCGCCCGGGGAGAACTTGGATAGCGCAACTCCTTGAATTTCCGTCCCTGAAGAAGCTTTCTGGATGTGTGGCAATAGCTCTTCCAGGTGGACAACGATCTTTTCGCTCAATACCTGAGCCTGACGAGCTAGCTCCTGGCCAAAGACCAGCATGGCCCCCGGAATTGCAGAGAGATTCTTGATAGTTGAGAGGGTCTCCTTGAAAGTCCTTGAACTGCATTCTCTTGCAACGAAGATGTTGATGATGAGAGTGAGGTTGTGCACTGGAATCACGGGCGGGTGAAGATGTTTCACTTTTTTGAGGATTGCTTGCTTTTTCTCCAAGGCCTTAGACTGGTCGGCTTCGGCAGTCGGGCGCTCCGTAGAGGTCGAAGGCGCCGTTTCGGGTCCGCTCGGCGGCGGCGGGGGCTGAGCTGGGTCAGTACCAGCGGTAGTGGTGCCCTCCTGCAGATGTTCGTCGGCATGATCATTGCGTGGCGCAGCACCACCCGTCTGTTCTGTATTATCAGCTGCTACCGTTGCAGACGCTTCAGCCTCGGCCTCGAGCTTCTTCACTGCTTCCGCTGCCTCTTTTTGCTTCCGTTCAAGGGCGAGTAGGGGGAAAGTTACTCGGCTTAACAACTGAGAGAGGCTGTCCATGATGGAGGAGCTTTCCATAACGAGGTCCCGGTCAAGTAGTGCCAGTAACGAGTTGATTGCATACTTATGCGCCTTCACATCTTTGCCCTTCCCTTTGCGGCTCAGGGTACGCTTTAGAGAAGAAATGGCCACGTCGTGCTCCGTAAGGAAAAGAGAAGGCACGTGAACATTTGACTCAGCGAGATAGCATAAAAGGTCGAGGCATTGTTGAACAACCATGAGTGGCGACATCTCGGAACTCGTCTGGACAGCATTACCGCTGCCAAGACTCGTGAATGCACGTCGAAGCCCCTGGGCGGTTTTGGGGTCCTTATCCTTATCCTTGGGTTGTTTGGCCTTGATGGAGAGGTGAGCGAAGCTTCGTTCGATTGCATCCACGTCCGTCGTGCCGTCCTGCAATATCTGAAGCAGGGTGCTGACAACCTCCAGTCGGCTTTGCCGGTTTTCGCAAACATCCTTGAAGACGTGCTTCAGATTACTCTCGATAGAGCCAGAGCCACCCTTGACATTGATGAACATAAGGCGGAGCAAGGTAGCAACACCAGGCTTATCCAGCATTTGCACCACCGCCTTTCGCTGGGTCTTGCTCTCTCCATCGGCCTGAGCACTAGCTTCAGCAGCATTTCGTAGGTTACTAGTACCCGCTGGAGTTCTAACGTGGTCTACGACGGGGTTGGTAGATCGCACCAGTCTTCGGGCTTGGGCAGCCATATCGGGGGGTAGCGAGTCCATGATATCTGCGCCTTGATCCATAAGAACCTGCTCACGAAGAGCTGGCGGGAAGGTCATCAAGATGCTTGCGGTATCCATGTCTTGAGCCTCAGCTGTTTGACCAGGTGCCGCGGCTTGTCGTCGCGCTTCCTCGCGTTCCCGTCGGCGTTGTTCTTGACGTTCTTGTTGGATAATCTCGAGGCGAAGATCGTCAGGCAGCGCGTCCAAGAATTCTTGGAACACTTCGGTCTGCTCTCCACTGCTGCGTGGGGCCTCTCGTGCCTGAGCTCTCCGTGTGCTGACTGTCTGAGCGATAACTTCCTCCCTGAACTCCTCTGGAAGGGCCTCCAGGTAATCTGCATCGATACCGAGTTCAGTAACGTCCACCTGCGTGCCCCTAATCGTGGTGAAAGCACGTGGCTGGGTGGCGCTGGTGTTACTTTCCGTGGCACCTGCCGCGGTATCAGACGTCTCCACACCCTCCATGGCGTCCGAGTCGGTGTGGTTTTCGCTGCGTTCGGCTTGAGGGGCTTCGGCGGATTCTGATGCGGCTCGGGCTGCAGCGGCAGCACGTTCGCGCTCTTCCGCCTCCTGCTTTTCCCGGGCAGTTTTCTCTTCGGCCTCTTTGGCCTCCCTTGCCTTTCGCTCTTCTTCTTCTCGTTTTTTGCGCTCTTCCTCCTGCTTACGCTTCAGCTCCGCTTCCTTTTCCTTGTGTTCCTTCTCACGCTGGATGGCAAGGGGCATAAGATAAGCGAGCAAAGCCGGAATGAGCCTCACTGACTTATCCGCGTGTTGCGTTCCGAAGATCATCTTGACTTCTTCAGACCATCGCCCGGAAGTAGATTCTGGAGCGAACGTTGCCGCATGACCGGGCTCCTGGAATGTGTCTCTACGGTTCTCCGGGCGGCTGTCTCGTCCAAGCTGATCAAAAGGGAGTGATACTTCTCTAACTTCCCCACCCGGACCTGAAGTTATCTGGAGATGAAGAGCGTGCCCATGGCGTGACAGAGAAGCCGGCAATGCAGCCACAAGATCGTTGATAAACGAGATGGGGCTGTCAATGCTTCCGCCACTCAGCAGGCTTCCAGGGAAACCTAATCGAAGCATACTGCTGAGATGTGGAGGTCGGGGGGAGCCAGTGCTTCCAGAATCGTTTCTGCGAAGTAGTGGATTCAGGCCATCTTCATTGTTGGCAGGCCTTGCATCATGTCGATGTCCTCGGTGGAGAGCTCTTGGATCTATGATACAATTAGCTTCTGAATCAATGCCGCATTTGTGGCTCGTGCCATCCCAAGTTATGATGGCCGCGTTTAACGTACCGGCCATGCTTGCTAGGGGGTCCCCGCGAGATCCCACGAAGAATGGGATAGGGGGAAACGGGCTACGATGGCCGTGACGGTGTCTATGACCACCAAAAATAGGGGCGTGATCCACCACCAGCGTGTCCCAGCCTAAGCTTGGGGCTCCTATGTTAGGAGGCGGAGGATCGTCTTGATAGGGAGTTAGTATTGGTTGAGATATAAAAGAACAGCACCTACTTGGAAAGTCATCTTCGTAGGCATATTCGTCATCATCCTCCTCATCGTCGTCTTCTGTGCGGATGTCAGCAGAGCGCCCCGAAGCCAACATTAGATAGTACAACTTACCATCCTCGTCTTCATCTGCCGTGAATGGTCGTTCGTTGAGTCCGTTGATGTCGTCGATCGAAAAATCCTGTTCAATAGCACGCATTATGTCGCCGAATCGAGGAGGCTCATCCACATCATCCAGCATGTGGAGTGGGGCTTCATCAAGGTCCTGGGCTTCAGCTTCAAAATCGATCTCATCGTCATCCTCCTCCTCCTCGTCAGTTTCACTTTCCCAACCGGACGCTCCATCATCGTCCAGCGGGTTCCCTTCATCGTCGATTATTTCGATGCGATCTTCGTCATCATCCATGGCATCAGAGCCGAGCTCATCGTCGTCATCGCTCCCATCTTCGTCATCCTCGTCCATTTCATCGTCGTCTTCTTCGTCGTCGTCATCCATGGTGACTTCGACCATGCCGAGATCACCAGGCAGCCCTTCAATGGGCCCCATGCCGTTGAGACCTGCCTCTTCCTCGTCTTCATCACTAACATCCTCTTCGCGATCTTCGGACATGGGCCCTTCCTCGTAGTCCATTTCATCATCGTACTCATCATCGTACATATCCTCGTCGTCATCTACTTGAGTTAGCATTAACTCGAAAATGGGTTCAGTTAGAGGGTTACAAACCGTCCTCAGATTCTTCCGAGTAGTCGTCTTCCCTGTCCCTACCAGGTTCCAGCATACCTAGAGCCGAGTTGCGATAGAGGTCGGGCGTTTCTTCGCGGTCGTCTTCAATTTCGGATAGAGAAGTAGCGGAGGCAATTTCGTCGTCAACCGCCTCTAGCGTGGAAGCCTCGGGAAGGATATTGGCGTGACTCAAGTGGATCGCAGTGCTTGTCAATGTCCGAAGGACACGGAGAATGCTTCTGATGGTCCGCTTTACTGGTGGGTAGGCGAGATCGATATCAGCGATGGAACCAGTAAGTGCTCCCAGATATCCCTTCTCGTACATGAGACGTCTGATCTGCGCTTGCGAACGATCGGGAGTATCATCGTTTGCGGACCGAGATGGGATATCTTTATCCTTTCCAGCGGTCATCAGATGCATGACATCAGCCAAAGCAAGCATTCTTGAGTATCTGATTTCGAATGGCTCGGCAGACGCTGACGCATCTTTGTACGATTTTAAGATGGTGTCCAGCACGAACCTCCGCACGAAGAGCAGGTCGGGTTCGTCGCCCTGATCGTACTTGTCGCGACTACGATCCAATGGCTTCTCCCCAGTCTTGCTCACCAGGGCGACAAGTAGGCTTTGCACTTGAGAGGCCGTGGCATGCTTTTTCTTGAGGGCGAGGGTATCAGAAGACCCTCCCAAGAGGTTCGGACATAGCAGGTCAGTGAGCAGATAATTCAGAATGCCGGAACGTGGCTTGATTGGAGTATTGGTCTGAAGAGGTGCGCTTCTCTTAAAGTTGATAAACTCCATTTTAGTCCGATTGTAGCTTTGGAGGAGTTCTGTGAGGCAGTGCAAGAGGAAACAGCGATAGATGAAGATTGGGTGCTCGTCAGCTTTAAACGAGGTCTTCGACTTCTTTTCCTTGCTATCGGTAGGTCGGCCCTCGGACTCGCCAGAACCGCTAGGAGTAGGGGTCGTGGATTCAGAAGCATGCTTAGACTCCTTCGCCAGTTGAGAGGGCTCTTTATCATCGACTTCCTTGTAATTTAAGAGTTCACAGAGCAAGAAGTGTACGACGCCGTCCGGATTCTCAAGGACCGGCCGCTTTGGCTCCTGGGAGATTGCCTTTGGCACATCGACCATGGGATTATCCTCGCCCTCCGTCGATGGTTTGACGTCCTGGATGGACAGATCTTCAGTAGCACGAACAGCTGGCGCAACTTCGTCTTTGGACGCTTCCGTCCTAGTAGTTTTCAGGACAATGGTCTGCCTCGCGCCAGGTTCTTGGGGTGACAAACGAGAGAGCTCTACCATCTCGTTCGTGACCTCCACAAACAATTTAGGATCTCGGAGCGCTGCGAAGGAGAGTGCACGCAGATAGGCTGCGGGGTCGGGAGGCCGCTGGGTCCGCTCCAAGTGGTTCCGGATTTCACTCCTCATCCTTTGCTTGATGACTTCTTCATCCTCGATGACATGGCGGAGAATGATTAGAATGTGAGAGCTGATCCGAGCCTCGACAAGGCGCTGGGACCCAACACTAGAAAGCTGTTTGGCCATGACAAATAGGCGCTGGAGGTTCTTCTTGTCTCCAATCATACGAGCGACAGTTCGATCTCGCGTCAGTATCACCAAAATACGTAACACAGATACTGCAAGAGATTCTTCTTTGCCAATGCGTGGAAGAAGCTCGAGTATGGAACTCAGAAGTGTACGACGGTCGTCAGCGCCCACATTAATATCCTTATCAGGCCATTCCAGGGGAGGAGCCGGTTCATCTTCAGTTGTCGGAGGTACCCACTTTAGGTCGCCGAGTTGCTCGTCATCGCTTAATAGAATCTCGAAAACAAGCAAAATGTAGGGAATCCATGGCGCGAGTTCATCTGGCGGCGGGGACGCCTGAGTTTGTAGAAACCGCAAGAGTTCACTCACATTCTCCTTGAGCGTGGCAACTGAGGCTTTGAAGAATCCTCTGTCCTGTAGGAGCAGAGACAGAAGGTGAGCGTAGGCGGCGATGCTGCGCCCGTTCGACTTTATGTCATCGTCTGCCGCGAACGATAGCAAAGCATTGATTAGCGTTTCGCCGATTTCCTGCTTTGAAGATGCATCTTCACTAGTTGTTCGAAGCAAAACGGCCGAAATCAGCTCAGAAATCTCGTACGTCGAGGCGGGATGGGCTCTTATGACATCCAGACATCGATCAATGAGGTTTTCCCGAAGACTGGAACGTTCCTGATCTAGATCTTCTCTGGCCACAGGTTTCCCGTTAGGACCTTCGGTCTCTGAAGCAGCCGTTGAAATCGAAGGGTCCTGAACAGGGCTAGTCGAAGCAGACGCGCCACCGCTGGGAGCTTGAGCAGATGGCATTGGAGTGTCACGATCCCTTCCATTGCTTTGAGCCTCAGCCTCCCTAATCTGACCCAGCAGATCCTCGCCAAGCAGGGCCGCGGGAAGATCGGGGGGGAGATCCAAGGCCATGCGTTCGTCTTCAGCCGACGGTACCGCAGCTTCCATAGACGAAGCGGGGCCAGCTTCAGTATCTCCGGGGGAGTCCTCTGGAGGTATTGGATTCCGTGTACCAGCTAACCCGCCAGAGTGGGCCGTACAGTATTCAGAGGCGGGTTGCCGGTTAAGATTGGCCCGATAAACTGCTTCACGCGCGAGATCTTCTTGGGTCCCCGATTCCACGAGTTGCCTGATCTCTTGGGACGCACTTGGGTGCGACCATGGGAAACGAAGAGACGCCGGTTCCAGGTATGCTGGAGGGGTGTTTTTCTCGGAACGTTGATATGCATTGCTCTCTGCATCGGCAAGGGAAATCAACTTCAAGATGCTGATGATTTTGGCTAGAATGGCCGCTGAATGTTTAGCATTCTTCTCAACAAGAGGCGAATCCCAAAGTTCTCGGACGACCGGCAGGACTGCCATTCGTAACTCAACCACAAGGTTCGGCGCAACCTGGGACTCAGACCGTCGATCTCCAGCGTTGTTAGTCCGTGGAAGGAGGTTGACAAGGGATACTGCGTCGGCGATTACTTTGCCATTGACTAACAGGGAATACAGGTCTAAGATCTTCTTAATGCCAACGGCCGCGAGCTCTAACAAGAAGGAATCTTCGGTGGGAGTGTCTTCAGCGCAAATCTCGTTCTTGAAGATGATCAGTATGTCGTTCAGCTTTTCCAGGCCGCCATGTTTCTTGAACGCGACCAGAACTGGGGCTATAAGTTGTAGCGAGTTCCGATCACTGTGACGGGCATCAAATTTACGGTCAACCAGCATTTCATAAACCGCATGCAGCATGATGTTCCAGTAGCGATAGTCATTTGTGGTCTTCTTGCGATCTGGTACTTCCAGTTGCGCCAGTATTGTTTGTGCCAGGCCTTCTGCTAGGTGCACATGATGCACTCTCGTGTACTGGTCACGTTCACGTCGAGGCAGTAACGCTCTTCCGATCATCTGGAAAAGCGGGAACGTGGTGGACATGAGTGACTGAAGTAAAATACGCAACGTCTGGTAGTTGCGGTACCGTGGACTTGACTTCTCACTCTGGGACGGACCTTCGGGACGATCCGGGATTTTCTCAGTAGCTCTGCCCCCAATTGTAGAAGATAGAATTTCTGACACATCCGTCTCATCAACATCAGCACCGGCAAAACCGCTGCTTGTCAGCATGGACTCGAGGGTCGATGCACCGGTTTTACCTGAAGCTGTATTCTTCTGCGGTGACCAGTGTTGCGGGACACTATTTGCAATAGCTAGCTCTTCGGACACAATAGCGTGCAACAACGGTCCCAATGATTTGACTATCTTGTCATAATAGTCAAAAAGATTGACGGGGTGCAGCGTGACCGTCGAAGATCGAGATGAGTAGGGGAAGCAGTGATAGAGCGTTCTGACTAGGCACTGGGCGCTGAGAAGCGCCTTTGCCACTGAAGTACCCTGGGCCAGCTTCGCAATGGATTCTTGGCTCGCATCTTCGGCCACCTGCACGTTGCCATCAACGAAGCGGGCGAGATAGGAATCAGGAATCTGCGCCTGAATGGTTGACAGTAGAAAATCGAATGCGCATTGAGTCCGCTTCAACAGCGACGGGAGCCCGATAATTGGCGAGCCTTCCACCAGTTGAGAGATGGTCATTTCTAGCGTCTTCGAAGCAGCAGTCTCCCCGAAGTCGTGGGGTAAGCTAGGCGAGGTACAAAGATCGAGTAATAACTCGATTCCGCCACTGCTGATGAAGGACGTCTTCAAGTTCGCGTTGGTGACATAGGAGCTGAGGAAGTTGGAGCACGCGAACACATAGGGTGCGACGGACGCATGCGGCGACGAGTTATCAGGGATTTCCACAACTTGGACTTGTGGGTTGTCCGCATCAGTCATAGCAACGTCTGAATCGGCAGTCTCGAGGACTGTCTTGTCCTTCCCCTTTCCTTCGTCCGCAGGGGGTGTTCGCGGATGGGTTGCCAATTGGTCATCAGCCACCATATCTTTCTCTCTGGCAGCTCTCACAAGAAGTTTGGCACCCCATCCCGCGCCTTCCGCTTTAGAGCGGGCGAGATGCGTCACTCGAGCAACCATGTCTAGAACAGCGTTGCCAATGGCGGGCCTGAGACTCGGGTGGTGTCTTGCCAGCTCATCGAAATGAGTACCGATGGTGTTAGAAAGCTCGATGTCGGTTGCCATAAGCCGAACATGATCAGGGCTTTCGAAAATCTCGAAGTAGCTATCAAACGCACGCGAGGCGACGACCATTTTCATTCCATTGTTATTCAATGATATAGCATCCAATACCGTTGGTACGATTGATATTGCGTCACTGGAAGGGAGGATGCCACGGGCTGGAGGTCCATCTCGAGGCGCACGGAGCACCTCTGGTGGTGGAGGGTGCGGTCGCGTATCATGCTCCAGGTCATCCGAGGCAGTGCTCTCAGGTGAACCGCCCTCGTCTTCAGCATTCTCAGGTTGCCCTGCCTCGGCGCCGCTAGGCTGTCGCACAACAAAAGGTCGTCCCGTCACAGCCTCAAGAAAGCTTTGTACAAGCCGGGCCTCAGAGATGGCCGCGAAACTCGTTGGGTCGTTGTTCAAGAAGTCGCTCAGAATAGTTACAGAGTTGGTCCATACCAAAGAGCCGAACTGGGATTTGCCTTCGATGATATCGCGGACGCTCGCAAGAAGAGCAGCTTTATCAACCAAGTTTCTTAGCAGTCGATCTGTGTTGCCGCCGAAGGCAAACGAATTAGACATCATGTGATGAATGAACTTCAGTAGGAACTTGAGGTTTTGCTGTTGGTAAAAGGGTACCTCGTAATCTACCACTTGAGAACGATGGCTCGTAGGCGTCCCTCTACCCTCTTTGGCGAGTTTTTTTGCAAGCTCAACCTCGTGAGTAACCAAATTTGTGATGACCTCCAGACCATCGGCGCTGACCAGAGTCTGCAACGAGCTTTGTACATTGTAGACGAGATTGTCCAAAAACCCCACCAGCGTGCCGTACGTGCGCTCGGCTATGTTAGATCTTATGGTGAGGATCTCGACCATGATATCCAGTAAGCCGGCGGAGATGATCTCTGGAGTGCCGCGGGCATTGGTGCTCATAGCCATGGTAATGTGGAGCGTGAGGGAAAACAGGTTATCACGCCATTCGTCTTCCTCCGTATACTGATCGCCATCATCATCCTCCTTCATTCGTGCAACCGCCTTCCGGATGACATAGAGGAGTACGCCGTGATTGACAGTGGCATTCAAGGCGGAGAATATATCTGGCAATTTGGGGTGGAAGTTCGCAATGGCCTCCAGCAAAGACAACGCGATCGATTGTAGATCAATGGGTACTACCGTGGTGCCGTCTGCGGGAGGATGGATCAACTCAGCAAGCTGATACACCAACTGAAACCGACGGGGCTCATCGTGGTCATGACGGAGGACCTCCTCGATGAACGTCTTCTCGCCATGAATGTATGCTAAGTTCTGGATAGCTAAAAGGCGCGCTTTCAGTGCCTGCTGTCGCAGCTCAGCTGACCCAGTGAGCGCCTTGGCAATTCGCAGACGGTTCAAGACCTCGTACTTCGTCTCTTTAGGCACGTCTGCAGGTACACGATCTAGGAGTTGATAGATTGGGGTCGAGATCACCGCGGACTGCGGGATTTCCAACGTCTTTTGACCCGGTGTGCTGCCCTCGTCATGCTCTACGACTGGTGTGCGCGAGATCGAAGCCGGACTGTCGTCTAATGGGCCTTGACGGTTCGTGTGGGGTGTGGATTGTACGGCGGTTGTAGTACTACTCCGTCTTAGAGGTGTGGGTGTTGACGGAGTCGAAGAGGTGCCTCCTCGCTCGGGAAGGCTTTGGTAGGGCTGTTCATGCGAGCTGCTTGGAGTAGGATAATATGTGAGTTTCACATCGCCCCAGCCGTTCCAACGTGCGTCATAGCCCGAGCTCTCGGCAGAATCAGCCTTCGCGAGAGCACAGAGATCGTTCGCATACATTGTGGCCACATTTTTCGACGCTCCGCCATACGCCTTTTCCTTGCCCTTATAGGTAGATCCCGGCGCCGACAAGTTTAAGGGGGCGGATAGCTTGTTAATGGGCGTCTTGATAAAAGGCTGCGCCATCTGCTGAACACGATCCAGCTCAATATTGTAATGATTCGACAATAGAGCCGTGTGGACTTGTCGCGGATGCATCCCCATGCGTTTTACCGAAGCTTGATAACGCTGAGCCAGCTCAACACCAACTCGGAGCGTCGCACAGATGACAGTGAGGTCGGTACTATTGAGCAGATTGTTCAGGTGGGAACTGCTAGCATATATACTGCGATTGCCGCAGTGATCGAGCAGCATCTGGGTGAACCTGAGGATGGATACAATCAAGTAACTATCGCCATCCTTGCTATAACCGAACTCAGAAAGCTTTGCCGTCCTCTTCAGTTCTCCATCTGCTTCGACTGCAGACTGGGAACCGAGCAGCAGGTCACAGCCAAAATCCCGCTTCTGAGGACCTTCGGTCAGATTGTATGTCGAACAAAACGACTCTAGGATATCATCAAATCTGTTGAGCAATGGTATCCAGTGGTACAGGTCGCCTCTGGGAAAGGGCCATCGTGTCGGGAAGGTGGCGAGGACCTTGGGTAAGAGAGGCAACGGTGCTGAGGACGCCTTATCAACATATTCCTGCAGCCAGGGAGACTAGAAGCCGACGTTAGCCAGCGGTTCGTAACGATGAGTAGATAGGTATTTAAATGTGCTCGGGTGAAGGACGAGAGCTTACTAAAGTCTCCTTGTGCTTGGGTTGAATGGTCTTCGTGATTTTTCCCATGTTGAAGGCTGGGGCGGCAGGGCCGCAAATAGAAAAGTGTCAACTCCCCCTCCACTACCAACGTTCAACCGGCGACGACAACTTGAACTGTCGCTGGGAGCGTCCAAAATACTTTGGACTACCCCTCTCTCTGAGCGTATCTGGCCGAGTCGCGGAAGATGGATTTGTAGGAGAAACACCTCGGTCGTCGATGCGGGGTGGCAGATACCGGGTGAGCTCGGCTTGGCGA
Source organism: Monosporascus ibericus (assembly GCA_004154915.1). Lineage (NCBI taxonomy): Eukaryota > Fungi > Ascomycota > Sordariomycetes > Xylariales > Monosporascus > Monosporascus ibericus. Next base: position 74,321 of record QJNU01000299.1, read on the forward strand.
TAGGACAGGATCGAGCTTCGTTCCCAGATATTAATCAGCCTTCAGCGGGTATCAGCCTTGGGAGACATGCGAGTGAGAACCTCCTTTCGCGAAAGGCGTCGGTGCGTGGCAAGCGCGAGGTCTAATAGCCGGACTGAGAAATGACCTGTGGCACGGAGGATGAAGCTTCCAGCGTGATGGGAAGTGGGCGGGTCAATGGAACGTATGTGTTTCAAGAAACCGGATTCCTGATAGACGTGAAGGACTTCAACTCTAAAACTCTGATTGAGTAGGTACCTTAGGAACCGGCTGTAGATGCGTAAGCTGTGAAGCAGGGAGAGAATGACGCGGAAGGTCCCAGACGAGTGCAGGTCGTTGGTCTTTCCGATTTCGTAGGAGTGACAATTGTTGGAGAAACAAAATCCTCGGGTTGGGGTATGAAGGTAGCTAGGTAGATACGTGAATGGTCAAAATTTCCCTCGGGCCTCTCGTCGGGGAAGAAAGACGCCAAATTGGATGGAGAAGAGGAAAAGAGGTATGGGAGGGAAGGATAATGTTCGCAAAGGATGCGTTACGGATTTAGAAAAGAAGGTTGAATGGATTGTAAGGTAGATGCAAGTGCACACGGCTGATCATCATGATCAAAAGATGAATGCACCGTATAATTGTTGCACCTAAGTTTTGCGTAATTCTGCCAGCGCTGGTACCTGGAGGCGGATGATACTTAGATGTACATATAGCCTCTAGTAAGGGACACAAAATCTTAGGTTAAATTCTCAGCTATTATAAAGTACCATATTGCTTGCAACATGTATCAGCCAGTATAGATATAAGGTATCCTTATCGTAAGTCGGAGGGGCATTTCTGTTAATTACATACACCTGTTTATCCATCATGTAGCTGTGAGTAAAATCTGCTTCATACATATCCTTCCGATTATCTTCGGTCGAGCTACCCCACGTCAGACCTGCAAACCTTCGCACTATCATCAGGGCGACTACCGCCTAGGAAGACGTTGCCTAGATAACAAAAGTACGAACGTATCGTACACAGAGATCAATGCTCTTCTACTGTATCTTGCATAGTAGCTAGCTTCAAAGGCCATCTCGCGCGACAGGTATATAAGGAATCACCACTTAAAATCCCCAGTCGTTACTCGGCGGTCGTCATGCCTCTAATCTGCAATAAGTTGATGCTTTACAGACCGCCGCCCTACCGCGTTACTATGTCATGTCAAGCGAGGGTTATCCAGTCAGACCCTGGGCAATAGTGGGGCTACATGTTTCTAGAAATAGCTGAAATACTCACGAAACTTGAACACGAAAAATCCAACGAGTGATAATATTTACGGTTCCATGAAGAATGACTAGATATCTACAATTATACGGAATGTTTTCCATGGTTCCCGTCGCAGTATCTGATGCACTGATAGATATGTGGCGCAACTATTATGGTCAGACTCTGCCAGTATCCTCTCACCTCTTGCACACTACTGTCAGCATTGCTATGCCCGAAGTTTCTTAACTCTCTCCAGTAGCACCTTGAGGTTTCCGACAGAGCTTACTTATGGAAGATGGTGTGCCCCCAACTGTCAAGTTACTTCTATGCTCCGATTCCAAACAGAGGTCTTCCATCGGTTGCGAGAAAGTCTCACTAGATCTCGTAGTACGATGATCCAAGAAGTTGCTACCAGTGTAGCCTCATCTAGGCAGCCATCCGTGAAAGATGCGGGTATGAAGATGAGGTGCTCGCTGGCTCTTTGGTGACGACGAGGAAAGGGTTGCCCGTGAAGACAAGATGGAAGGAAACATCACAGTATAGTATTCGGGAAGTGTTTCATTGCGCCGGATAGCTTTGCTTGGTCAAGGCACATTCTTTTCATATAGCCCGCCTTTCCTGTCTTACCACTTTTAACGCGCATTCTCCCTTGGATTGTTCAGGACTGTCTGCTATACTCAGGAGTTGGCTCCTATCCCAGCGCCAATACCCGAAGCAGCTTCTAATCGTGTCGAGATAATGGACTCCGAGTCCGTAACGCGAGCGATGTAACCATCAAGAAGCGAGTTATCTATAATCATCAACGAAAATCACTCTGTAGAACTCAACTTTCCATTGCCTTTAAGCAAAAAAAGAGACGGGAAGTCGGAGTGTAGGGTTAAGCACCGAGGGCCCGTGGTGACAATATATGCAGCTCTGAACCTTTTCTACTGTATCTAGAGGAGGCCGCGAGCTGTTAGACATGAATATGCTTGTGAAGACGGAGGCTAAGGATGATACCCCTGCCCCTCCAACGTGAGGAAGCCCCACAACTCCGAAAGCCAGGCTTGGCCCGACTCGCTAGAATGCCCACAAACATGAGCCAGGTTTTCGTATACATAAGCTCTGCTTCCTGAAACTTTGATACCCAGGGCTTGTGGTTTAGTGGTATAATACTCCCTTAGCATGGGAGTGGTCCGGGGTTCGATTCCCCGCGAGTCCACAGAGGAGGTTGAATTCCTTCATTAATACCTATCTTGGTTCGACTTTTGCTTCTTTGAGCAAAACATCGCGTTTTATCTCTGAGATATTGGCCCACTCCGCTAATTTCTACGCTTCTCTTTTTTCTTCTAAGCATTTGAAACATGAGTAGCCGTTCGTCTATCAGATGAAAGGTCATTTAGTTACCCATTGCGGGCATGTCAATCATAGGTCGAATCTACTGCTGTTTTCGTGGAAACAATGCGAGTGCGCTCGGTGCGAACCTCCGGAGTGTTGTTGGGGTTTTGTCCGGTAGAGACCCCCTTTTCCGATCGGTCCATTCCGGAGGGTAAGTGCGAACGTCGGAACGGGGTAGGCAGCTACTATCCGAAAATTACTACTGTATACCTGAACGTGATATGCGGGGTTCCAACCATTCTCCGAGTTCTCCGGCGTCGGAGTCGCGGGGGTCTTCAACATTCACTCCAAAGACCAGTAGCCGAAAGCCGTTCACGATTAATGCGTCATGTCAGGCAATTTCGGGACTCCGTAGGTAAACTGCACATTATTCCTGAGCTCTCAGATGCGGGCCTCAAACAAGTTACTTAGGTATTTTTCTTGGAGATCATAGGACATGATTATGCCGTCTCTGCGATACCAACGGGAGCACCCAAGGCCAGATGTTTGTAGCGACTCGCTGCTCCTGGTGGGTACATTGACAGCGATGAGGGACCTTCTGTCTCGACGATGTGCCTTTAAGAACCTTGAAGTTCGTCCAGTTTGCATTCCAGCAGCTCGGCAGCAAATACAGATGCCAAGAGTCTTGGCCACGCGCCTGTGTGCAAATTAAGCAAGGCTGCAACTACTCTCTATGGCTTGATGTCTCCCACTACCTCCCCATCACTCTTTCACCCCTTTGAAAATCGTCCCAGTCTGTTTCCACCTGGACACTACGCACATAAATTACCTTATTTCGTTTTCTCATTTTGAGAAGCCGCTGGACAGTTGATATCACACTAGAAGGCCATCCGCTCTCAGCATCAACCCTACAATGTGCCCATCCCTGGAGATACAGCAATAGAGCCACGCAGTGCGAATACAAAGAATGGAAGCTCAACCTGCTTCAGTTGTAAGAGGCTGAATGACAGTAGATTCCAATTTGTAGAAGAACAAGTGGGATGGGATACCGATCATCTGCGTGAAGATTTATGACACCATGCTTGTACTAGTTGATACTGTCTGCGGCGGAGCTGCCAAAGATGATACAGCCGCACTCACCCTTCTCCGAAAGTTCCTCGAGATTTACCCGGTCCCCGACAACAATGACATGGTTCTTAACCGTGGATGGGAGAAAGCGTGTCTTGTCATATGCTCCCACGGCCATTTCGCTCACATAGGTAGGGGCCTTGCACGCGAGACACTATTATTGAGTTTGTACATGACGTGGTTGATTTAGGTGGTATCGGCCCATTCTGAGATACACCAAAATGCGCATTGTTGGCTAGTTCATATGACCGCGCTTTTGTCGGACGGCGCGCTACCGATGCATTCACTTTGCCAATACCTCGGCATGAAAGCACCGGAGTACAAGGTCACAGTCTGGGCTGGAGATGGTCAAAATGTCACATATGGCCCAGACAATATTGATTTTTGCCTGGTAATATACCACGCGCCGGGACATACCCCGGATGAGGTTGCGGTATGGGACTCTAGGGAGCGTATACTCTTCGTTAGCGACACAGTGTACGAATGGCCCCACGTCGTGTGGCCACTGGAAGGGAATCTGTTGCTGTATAATCAGACGATGGGCAAACTCAAGGGTCTTGTTCGCTCTTGGAACAATGGAATACGATCTACGAATGATGGTAGTTCTTATACCCAACTACTAAACGTATCCCTACTCAAGACAAGTTCAGTTGGCCCTCACTCTGCTTGAAGTTCCCCACAATGGGCAAGGGTCAGGATAGCATGTGGCCACATTACGAGTTCGGCAGACGGCGAGCAGCTACTCAACGATGGTGATCTCTTCCTTTATCATGTCTCTGAGGGCATCGTCAAAGAAAACCCTTAAGGGACATTTCGCGATAAACAGCTGGTTTTATAACAGAGGAGACGGGAAGATCAACTTCATTGGCCCCAAGAAGCTCTTCGAAGCATTCACGTCTGATGAAACTGCAATGGACACCATCAGAAACCCCATTCGTGATAAATGCGCATCCGCTTCCATGGATTCTGTCGTGTCTTGACAAAACCACCCCCTGAAGCTATGCGCCACCACCACCCCTAATGCAGAGCCTAACAGCTGAGGGGTACCAGCACCCTCGACCAGTCTGGGGGCTCCGAAATTGTCTCACGTGCGAGAGCCCGTCATCGAAGATGTCATGTCCAATTACTTCGTACACCACATCCGTAGGCAACCGACAAGGGTTAATGCAAGCATTCCGATCAGGGGGTCCTGCATGTGATATGAATTCGAAACCTACATATGGATGGGAAATGCAATATCGCATCGCCATCCTCCTAGGCGAATTGCTTTGACGCTTCATCTAAAAGAGATACAATCAGCGAGACAGGCATCATCTCTCTTCTCCAGCGGCACTATACTTTCTCGCTGAAAGGCGGGTTGTGATAGCTTATTTCGCTTTGGAAGGTATCGCGCTACATTCGATATCGCGATGTCGATCCGGCTTTAGCACAGTCAGGCTGCTCGCTTCGGCCCGCCCCTGCGTATATCGGAAATCATGTTGAATGCTGGTGCAGGTGTTACTATTTAGTGCGGGCATGGCAGACTGGCCAACGACCCTATCGCGACGAACGGATAGACGAAGCATCGACGCCAAGAGTGTGGGGTGGTTGCATATCTAGTGCGATTACTTAAATAGTATTCTGCAATGGCGCCTTCTTCAGAGTTGGCAACGGCATGTCACCAGGCGGCAAGAGCGCCCCCGCGGTTATCGACCCTTGGTGGCCGTTGTAAATGGTAAACATCCTACAACTCTGGTGTACCAGCCACCTACTGTGCCAGGTAACAGCCACCCCGGAAACCAGCAAGGATTTGCAATCATTCAGCACAGGTCTAACTGTAGCCTTTAGGGGGCAGGGGTCGATCCTCTTAGACCTCAGGCGTAGACGGAGTCATGGAGTTGAGGCAGATTCGTCCATCGAGTATAGTGATTGAAGGCGCTGATCGTTCAGACTGCGTCACTAAAGCATTGATACTGTGATATTATAGCCATTCTCTTGTTGAAATCCCGGATAATTCCAACGACACACTCTTATTGCTTTTCTTAAGGTAATCTCCAGAAGCGGACACCTCCAGCTTTGCGAAATTGTGGGAGGATGCTCTGGACCAGTATGTCCAGGCTAACCTACGCATTCAGACCAGCTTCGGCCGTCGTCGCGCGCCACTTTATTCCATTTTGCGATGCAATTTTGGATGAGGTCCGAAGATCTGAAAAGTTTCGGGAATAGTCACCAAGAGACTTTTTCGCAAAGTCGCTTAGATTCATCGCGTCCCAAGTGGATTTGTTAGGTCGCTTAGCTGATATCTGGAAGAATGCTGTATGGTCTGGTCTATCTCCCAGCATTACTGCAGTTCGCCTCTAGCAGTAGCAGGTATTTCCTCCAACTCAAGTGATATTTGGAGCCGTGATCCAGTTACTCAGGGTAGAGAAACACTGCCCTTCGGATATACCATATGTCACTGCTCACTCGTCATTAGGCGCAGAGGTGCAAGCGAGCGATTACGACACCATCACCTCATTTTTCAATTTGATACAGCAATACTTGGCGCGATTAAATGTCAATGCTATCCCCGCTACCCAGATCGAATCTTTAAGAAAGATAACCGTGGATATCTTGTGTTGTCTATTGGCCCTATGCAACACGGCTACAAAGACTATCAAAAAGGGAAAACTGCGTAAGTCACCAGCCAACCCTGGAGTAAAAGGCTGCTTGCTTAACTTAGCGAGGCAAATACATACTTTCACTAGCTTCTGGTGAGAACAACGACCTCGCCGCAGCATACCAGAGGTTCCAATTCCTTATTCAGGAGGAGCAGCGCCTAATCGGGCGTTGTACATATCGCACAACTCTCAGGCTTGCACAGCGCATGGTAGCTGTCGAGCAACTTGTCGAAAAGTCGACAATATTCCTTGAATCCCAGCAACAGGATTTCGATCAGTTACGCACCAATCTTGAAGATTTCTCAAATCGTACACTCTCTATTCCAAAGTCAACCGGCGAGGAAAACCCATCCCAGGAGGTAATCGTGGGTGTCACGTTCCAATAACCCAATGCCAACCTTCAAGGGGATAGCCAGATCGATATGCTGGATAGATAGTTACGAGCACGATGCCTAGGAACTACTAAGTGGGTATTCGGATCCCCCGACTTTCGACATTTCAAAGACTCTGAGCAGCATATCCTATGGATCCAAGGACAACCCGGCGTAGGAAAGTCCACGCTTTCAGCATTTATAGTGGAATCTCTGACTACAGAATCATACAACAGATACTATATTGGACATGGGTTTCCCGTCGAGCTCCTACACTTATTGAGTTGGAACAGGCGTTAAAGGTCTATCCCGCCGAAGTTATTAGCTTGCAGGATCTCTTGAACAAATTTGTTGGCAACGCAATCGCGATGCATACAACGTCGACACATACCTTCTTCGCCCCATACACCCGTCGCTTGGCGACTTCCTGCAAGGGAGACCGACCGCGCCATATCTCGCAATTGTCTTCGACCCCTTGGGATCCGGTAAGAGTTTGACTTTGTGCTGCATTTGATGCTTATGCCTCGAACGGGACACTGATCTGGACCAATATGCGGCTCGGTTCTGGGTAGACCACCTTCTCAACAGTTTCGATACGATTCCGGACCCAGAGGTTTTCCCATCCCTTCGAGTTCTGTTCTCTAATAGCGCAGGTGTCCGGAAATGGATCAAAGGGTCTTTGAGTCTGCTGGAAATGCAACTGCAGAAACAGATGTGCAATCCGCCATTGTTGCGCATTCTATCTGAGGTATGCCCCATAGATAAGTATGGGGCTCGTCCATGAACAACGGGCGGTATCGCCTCCCTTCTCGAACTTCTCGCCATACAAGCTGGTAAGATGTGGCTCATAGAAGGTGAGGATAGAATCTCTGCCATCATCTACTTCTTCGAGTTCACTGCCCAGTGCTTCGGCTCCAAACACAACGATATCGAATTTATCCTAGGAGAAGGGGGTACAAGGTTTAGCGAGAGTATCTGGAACAAGCAGCTCTCCAAGGAGGACGTCATGAGTATTGCTCGCAAGGTTCAACCGGAGATTCAGTCCCACACTCAGCATCTTCGCACTGCTCTGGTGCTATTCAAAGCTGCTTTGTTCGCGGATGGGATTTCCGAGTTCTACGAAGCTATTGTACAAGACCCAGAGAGCGCGATGGGGTTCTATCCCCAGATGGCCACAGCTTTCCGTTCCCATTGGAGAATACGAGAAAGCCGTGGAAACTCTGAAGCGAGCTATGGACATAGCCGACGAAGGTCTTCGCCAAGATTCCGTGATCTCAACGCTGCTGGATTCTGCGGAAATTCGCCGGTTGACGGGTCAAAACAAGGAGTGTTTGCTTCTCCTGAAATATGCCCAAGAGTGCGACCTAGTGGATTTGTTCGTGACCGAGTAGCTAGCCGCGGCTTACAGCGTCAACGGCCTTTTCAACGAAGCCTTGAGCCTCCATGAAAATGCTGACACCGAAAAAGGGAGAAATGAGGAGTGCTTCGGGCTCGCCCAGATGACGCAAGCATCTGGGAACTATGAACAAGCAAAGGTCTTGTACAAAAAGAACCTCTCGGCGTATCCCGATTCCAGCCATTGGCACCGAGGCTTTGCTGCAACGGCTTGTAAGGCCAGAAAATTGCAGGACTTATATCAGTTCTACCAAGGTTAGATCTCCAAACATCTGCGAACAAACCAGGAGATTGCTTCTCAGTTCACCTACTGGATAGGGGACCTCTGCTGCTTCGAGTTAGACGAGGCCACAACCGCGGCGAACATTTGGAACGAAGCAATCCCCCACTGGCGTCCTAGGCTCAGAGGAAGCTCGCTTGAGGCTTGCTCTGTCCGGAGTCCTCGTCGAGTTCGGCCAGTACGAGGAAGCCAAGAGCATCCTGGAGAAAGGATGTGATTACGAAGACCAATACATATCTCGCTGCTATCCTTTATTTCGTGGAATGGCCTGTTCACGTATGGGAAGGTGGACCAAGCAAATGGCTAGTACCTACGAAGTATCCAATATGCCTTGCACAGGATCGATTTTCTCGACAATTCTAACGGCAACTTCGGCTGGCAAATGTTAGGGAAGGGACTCCTGTTCATGTCTCTGGACCATGATGCTAGGATAGCATTCCAGCAGCGCATCTACACGAGTACCATCAGGGATCCTGCAGGGGCTCTGCACAGGGCCTCTTGCGATGTGTGTTATGACTCCACTGGTATCAGAGGTGTGTGCTTTGTCTGCAAATCCTGTTATGACATTGACTTGTGCCGGGAGCATCACAAGATGGGGGGGGGGATGCAAATTAAACCTCACACGGGGCAAAAGGAGCCACGAATACCTCGCAGTCTATCCGCAGGCGCCCCATTTACGGAAGCTCAAGGACATAATGCAACAGCCCCTGAGGGAATGGCTCCGGGATCTCACTACGAAGCTGGACTTGTCAACCACTGAGATGAATTCTAGGGTGGACGACGCAAAGCAGCAACACCCTGAGTTCGGCACCGGGTCGCTCATCACATGGACGTATTATGCAACAACTTCATTTGTGTTAACTAACCCTGAGCTATTGGATGAGAGTGAGTGGCATTACCTTTCTTCGAGGCCTTACATGAACATTTTTGCTAGCGGCGCAAAAAGCCTGGCATGACTTGAGATACGTCGGTTTTTTGATAAAGTTTGGTCCGCCGTGTTTCAAATACCTAGGTAGATATGACTGTTGTACAACTCGCCCTATATCTGTACCCGAGCACAATGACGTAGCGATATATAAGAATTATCATTCCATCAATTTTGTCCCATGGTTTACCTTTATATCTAAGTCACCCCACAGTCAAATATAGAGCTCCTTGCATTAAAGCGATCTGCCTAGACTTACGTCACAACGGGCGAGAGGTTAAGCGCGCCTTTTCAAACAAGCATTTCCTAGTCGTTTTGTACTGTTGAAATGTAGAGAAGCTCGGTTGTAGCTCCAGGGATTAAGGGGTGGTGGGGGCTTGAACCGCTTGAGTCAGCACGCCTCTAGCTTCGGGAACTGACTCAAGACGTGGCTATGAAAGTTACCGGACGAGTTTCTGCTTTCTAAGATGTGCCGTAGGTTTTTCCGATTCGTTCTGGTAGACTCATTAGTAGAATCGGCGAAGAGACGCCGTTTGCAAGGGTCGAAGTAGCTATTTAACGGCACCCAGCGGAAAGTTGTGTTTCCCCAATGGAAACGTGGATATCTTCAAAGCAAGTATTACCCGTCTTGAGGCCCCTGCGGCTGGCAAATAGCATAGGACGAGCCTGATCTTGCTCTTGGAGGCGAGTAGGCAGAAGCCCGGAATTCGCTGAGACATTCTACTGGGAGGTGTGCTGATTGTATGAAAGTTGAAGTGAGGTTGCAACCAGCTGCAGCTAAAGAAAGGGAGCCTCCCTAACCTTCGAACCCCTGAACCAAGGTGGACTCTTACTGTCCTAGCGCCGGTGATTTCCAGCGCCAGCAGGTGGGTTGCATGTCAGTTACTGGCTGCAGGGTTGACGAGTGGCTGGCAACAGCGTGTGGGGAAGTTTGGAAACAAAGGGTTCTAAGCGCGAAACCAAGGATAGTAAGGCGGGATTCTGTAAGCATGCATTAAATGCACCGAACTCGCTTAGAAGCATGAGGTACGAGGAAATACCGCCTCTGTTGACCTTCTCTGTTCGGTTGCACCCTGGTTCATCCCAAGGTACAGACATACCAAATCGAAAAGGGAAATCACTACGGGTTTTGAGGACAAACAGAAAACCATTCCCCGACTACCACATCTCCATACATGGCATGAGTTGTTGAGTCGAGCAGTAACAGTATCTCCGGACATCGATTCCTTCTTTCTGAACTTCTTTCACCGTATCGGCTCCTCTCTTTCTGCCTAACCACGGACAACGCACCGTTCCTTGAGCTGTTACGATCGATACCTTGCATCTCCTGCTTGACCGACTACTGATACTCGTACACTACTCCCCTCGCGCCGCCGTCGGCTTGTCCCCATTGACTTGCCCAACCTTACGATACCCCTTTTGAGCTCGATTGCTTGCATGTATTTCTAATTTGCGAGGTCGAACATCCAACTGCTACGATTCTCTCCATTCATCGGTACTCAGTCAGCTCTTTGTCATTGAGAACTGTTGAGATCCAGAAGACAGCATGTCTGCGCAGGAGGAACCCCACGCACAACACGCCCAAGAACAGCAAACCAAAGACATCAAAGAGACGCGTCCAGAAACTCCAGATTCACTAGTCGCCTCGGACAAGGACACGGTAAGTCAATGCAGTTATCTTCGTACCGGCAATCTTGACTTGGCGGCCTTCGAGTCCAGTCGTACAACATCCTTCCCACATATCAGGTCAGTAATACTTACCCAGTTCTCATGCAGGATACCTTCGAAGATGCCGTCGACACAAGCTCTGTAAGATCCTTGACAAACCGTAAAGTCTCCAGCTTGCAGTCCACACGACCTTCCAGCGGAGCTACCGATGAGACCGCGATCTCAGAAGACCTGGCCCAACAGCCAAAGCGGGTGAGCGAGGAGGAAGATGGTGACACAGTCAAGGCCGAGTCCGACGATGTAGTGTCTACAGACCCGATTCGTATTTCAATGCCCATATCAAACCCGCCGTCCTTACACAACGTCGACCTGGATGATGAAGCGTCTACTAAACCCTTACACAACGTTGATCTCGACGACGAAGCAGCCACTAAGCCCTTGCACAACGTTGACCTCAATGATGAAGTGACCAGTAAAACCAAAGGTCAGTAGCTAAAAACCCAGGAACGCGGTGAGCCACGGAATAGAAACTAACAGCCTTGAAGAGGAGGAACCGCCTGTGGCAGAAAAACCACTCCCCCCTTCAAAAAAGCTGTCTCTCGGCAACATCACGGCTTCCTTCCCCGCTATGCCTTGGACACCCTCCTCAAACCCCGAATCGCCTCCGAAGGGCAACCCCCCTGCGCTAGCTACGGCTTCAGTACCGGCCCAACCGACACCTCCTGCGCCGCCGTCTCGGAAATTCACGAGTCCTTTCTCCTGGATGTCCCGCGGTTCTACCTCGAAGGAGCCCGCTGGTTCACCGCCAACGACGGGTGCGAACTCTCCCAGGAGGAATACAGCTAGCTCTGTAGCAACCCTGACTAGCAACCCAGAAATGATGCTCAGCAAACTTGACGAGGAAAATGAAAAGTCGGGCACAAATGGCGGCCGCCATCCTGCGAGGAATAGCCTGCGAGATAGGTTCAAAATTGTACGGATGCGAGAGGAGGCCGGGATTGCTCTAGAAGGTGAACATGACGGATCCACCTTGGGAATTACGAGTTCAGCCGGTGAGAATGGCCATGACCTCATACCGACTTCACCGCTGCCCCTGACTCCTAACCCGGCCCTTGCGCCAGGCACCGTATCTGGTATTTCAGCCGGCCCTTCGGCGATGGCGGATGATCAGGTCGACTGGGATCTGTGGCAGTCAGTTGTCTATGAAGGGCCGGCCGCCGTCGCGAGGACGAGTCCCGAGGAGCTCAACAAGGCGATCGCTACGGGTATCCCCAACGTCATCCGGGGAGTTGTCTGGCAGGTCTTGGCGCAGAGCAAGAACGAAGAGCTTGAGATGACCTACAAGCAACTCGCATCGCGAGGAAATGAGAAAAACAAGAACAGAAATAGCAATGCGACGTCGGTCAGCAGTTCAAGTAACGGTAACGGTACCCTGAGTAGCGAGAAAGAACCAGTAGCGTCTTCCGCGTCGTCTGTCCATTCCGAGCAGTCGGGAGGTAGCGGCATCAAATCCCCTCCGTCGGCCGAGACGACCGAAGCGGCCCTGAAGGCCCAAGCTCTATCCGCGGCGGAACGTAAAAAGAAGGAGAAGGAAGAAGCGGCCAACCTAGTAAAGCTGGAAAGAACGATTCGAAAGGATATGGGCACAAGGACTAGCTTCTCGAAGCATGCCGCCGCCGCCGGACTTCAGGAGGGTCTATTCGGCGTCTGTAAAGCTTACGCCCTCTTTGACGAGGGAGTTGGTTATGCTCAAGGGATGAACTTCCTCGTCATGCCTCTCCTCTTCAACATGCCGGAAGAGGAGGCATTTTGTATCCTTGTCCGGCTGATGAACCATTACAAGCTGCGTGATCTCTTCATTCAGGACATGCCAGGTCTCCACCTCCGCCTGTATCAGTTCGAACGGTTGCTGGAAGACCTCGAACCCGCTCTCTACTGTCATCTACGTCGCCGCGGCATTTCTTCCCACCTTTACGCTACCCAATGGTTCCTTACTCTCTTTGCTTACAGATTCCCCCTCCAGCTCGTACTGCGCATCTACGACCTCATATTCTCAGAAGGCCTCGAAGCTATTCTCAGGTTCGGCATCGTTCTCATGCAGAAAAATGCCTCGACCTTACTCGGCATGTCAGACATGGCCGAGTTGACAGGCTTCTTAAAGGAGAAAGTCTTTGATATATACATTGACCAAGCACCAAGTGCCGGGAGCATCCTTGAGAACGGCTTCTTCGGAAGCAGTTCTTCAAGCATTGACAAGGAAGTCTATCGGGCTGATCAACTGGTTCGCGACGCTTGCGATGTTAAGTTAACTCCTGAACTCCTCAAGACCTACGCCACGGAGTGGGAAGAAAAGACGCGGATAGAGAAGGATCGCGAGGAAGAGTTGCAGCAACTTAAGACCACGAACTTGAGCTATGCCATCAAGATTCGCAAGCTTGAAGAACGTCTCGAAGCAAGTGACCGCGAGTCGACCGCTATGGCAACCGACCTGGTCCAGACGAAGGTCCAGAACGAGGAGCTGAGCGACCAGAACGAGAGCCTTCTGGGCCAAGTTAAGGAGCTGCGAAATGTCATTGAGAAACAACCAGAGGAGTTGGAGCAGGCCTGGCAGCTTGAGCGTGACGACCTGATGAAGCGAAATGAGAAGGTCCACGAGGAGAACAGGAGGCTGGAAAAGGAGCTATCGGAACTTGAAGAAGAGCTCGTGCAGACCAAGATGCGGTATGCTGAGGTATGTCACCATCATATGTCATCTACTCATAGTAGGCCTTGTACACTAACGACTACTTACAGATCAACTCTCAGCACGAGACTCTGCAGAGGAAATGGGCGGACCTCAAGAGACAGTTTGCTTGAGGTCCTGCAGCCTGCTCGGCCGTTGCAAAGCCAAACTTCGACAAAGGTCCCTTGTACATATCATGTCTCCCAGCCCCTTTTATGGAGCTTTCTCTTGTGATTTAGCGATGAACACAGCACGACGGAACGAAGGCGGAGGGTGCACGGACGGCTGGTCATAATACTTCCACCAAATCGAGTCGGGCCTGTGAGCGGTTGTCAAATGCTTATGGCCCTCCTTAGGCGCCCATCATGTCGGCCAGCTGTGCTGGCTTGGCCTTGGTTTGCGGAAGGGAAGGACTACAAACGAAGCCGGTAGGGGAGGAATTGTCTTATCTATTTTTTGTTTTTTACTTGTTTTGGCTCTTGTATGTCAGGAGACCGCGTCCCTCTCACTCTCTATCAATAGGAGCCGGTGCGGTGGAGAGGAGGGGAAATTCAGAGAGAGAGAGAGAGAGAGAGAGAGAGAGAGAGAGAGAGAGAGAGAGAGAGAGCCG